>PVKV010020028.1:0-40766 GCA_004027835.1 Alouatta palliata | reverse complement strand
TATAAATCATTCTACTATAAGGACACATGCACACGAATGTTCATTGCAGCACAGTTTACAATAGCAAAGACCTGGAACCAACCCAAATGCCCATCAATGATAGACTGGACAGGGAAAATGTGGCACATATACACCATGGAATATTATGCAGCCATCAAAAATGATGAGTTTGCATCCTTTGTAGGGACATGGATGAACCTGGAAACCATCATTCTCAGCAAACTGACACAGGAACAGAAAACCAAACACCGCATATTCTCACTCATAGGCGGATGTTGAACAATGAGAACACATGGACACGGGGAGGGGAGCATCTCACACGGGGGTCATTTGGGGGGAAAAAGGGGAGGGACAGCAGGGGGTGGGGAGTTGGGGAGGGATAGCATGGGGAGAAATTCCAGATACAGGTGATGGGGAGGAAGGCAGCAAATCACACTGCCATGTGTGTACCTATGTAACAATCTTGCATGTTCTTCACATGTACCCCCAAACCGAAAATGCGATAAAAAGTATATATATTAAAAAAAAAAAGTAAGAGAAAAGAGGAATTAGAAGAGTTATGGTATATGAATAGCGTTCCTCCATTCTTTATAGCCAGGGATTAAACAATATAATTTACAATTGATACATCAAAGAGCCAAGCTATAAATATGCTTAGAGATACAAAGTAAATACTGGAACAACAAAGAATAATACAAAATTCAATAGTGAAAAAGTGAGAAAAGAGGCGTGAAGAAGTAGAAGTATGCACATTTTATCATTGTTCACAGTTAAAAACCAATAAATATGCCAAACTATTCCTGGGCACCCTCATAAGACCAAATCTAGCTTTGCTCCTGGCAGCCAGTCAGACCAGCTTGAACTTGCCTTACTCGCCCCAGAAAGTCCAGTTGTGTAAGTAAAAAATCGTTTCATATTATTTTGGTGTACACAGCATCATGTGTCCCAATATACTTTGAATATTTTTAAATATTTCTGAATATTGAATATCACTAACTATAATGATTACACAATTATATTTTATCTTCTATATTAACTATTTCTTCAAGGATTAATTCTTCTGTTCTTTTAACTGGATATTTATGATGCATCCATTGGTTTTCTTGTAGATTCTTCATTGTCCATCTTTATTAATGAGGACTTAAAATGAATACTATTGACAGCTGGAGTAAGTACATCTGCATAAGTACAATTTCTTTCTTACAGTAATGAATTGAGATTATAATCTTAGAAATCTTCATTCTGATTATTGGGAATAAGAGGGTTGCATGAAATTTTCTAATTGTCAGTTTTCCTTAGGATGTTGAGGCAGTTTACTTTCTCGGTGCAGGCTGTACATATACCATTGTGTCCAGAATTAATCTGGGCCTCTGCTTGATTTTATCTCCAGCACCAACAACTTGTTTGGCAAACTTCATGTCCAGTTGCCACCTTACTGCCCAAGGGCAAAAGCTATTGGCAGCAATGCTGAAATCTGATACAACTGGTTTGCAGTTCTTTCACTGCAAACCTAATGACAAAATCAAATTCTACTTGTACTTTTGTATCTTGATCGCTCTGTTCCTAGAGTGATTATAAGATTTTGTTTAATAACTCACTATTTAGAAAGTCCTTTTGATCACTGAGTAGATTTAAGTTCCTACATTTTCATGGGTTTCTTTTAATTCTCTTATGTCTACCTTTAATTTTCAGAAATTCTTCCATGTTATACTTGCTAATGACTTGTGTCTCAGCTCTTTATTAGGGCTATGAATATATTTTTACTTTTATTTTCCTTCTGTCGGTCCAATGAGATTTTTAAGAAAAAGAAGAGAAAATATCCTCTCAGATTCCTCGAATTGTAAATTTTGACCTTTGTTCTTGTTTATTTTCTCCCTTAAGTTTGCCTACTTCTGATCTGTTCCTAGGTTTGACTATTCTTTACGAGGCTCTATGTTTTTAATACATATTTCTATTCATTAGATTTTATGCAATTATGCTTTGGACTTTTTTTCTTACATAATTTTCATAAACTGTAAGGATACAATCTCTCTGAGTCATGCCATCACATTGTGTCAAAGTTTTGAATAACTGTCTTTTTTCCCAGTTGACCAGATGCTTATCATTAAAATAAATTTGATCACAATCTTATGATCTCTAAATATACTCATTTTTTTGCGAATTGATTTGACTTTCAAATTGAAGCAGTGTAACAGAACAACAGAGTTGTAGCACTGACTATACTGGATTATATAATCATACCTTTTCTTCTAAAAATAATTACCAAATACAAAATTTTATTTAGTTAACTCTTAATGCAATAAACATCTCTATTTTAATTCAACACACTTTTCTCCATTTTCACACATCCAAGATCCAGCCTAGAGGATGAAATATGATCTAGATTATTTTTAGGAAAGGAAGCAGAAGTGAAGGTATGAGTCAAGGTCAGTCCCACAAAAGGCTTCTGAATTAGGGATACTTGAGATGAAACAGGACAAAATTAAGAAAGAGAGTAGCTAAAATCAAGAAGCAAAGGGACTGTACAATAGAAATCAGTATCTCAAATAGGGACCCCAGAAGCTCAGCATAGATATTAATAGACAGCATGTGGACAGTTGGCAGAGGACAGTCCTTTTCATTAGACATAAAAGACATATTGTTCCTTTTATCAGAATAATGGGACATTATTGAAACAAATACAGATACTATCTCTGAATCCCATAGGATAATTGCATAAAAGGAATCTGGAAAAATTGCTTAGGTCCCTAGAACTTTATGTGTTTTTATTTTAGGAGACAAGAAAGGAGATGGCAATTGTGGTCTTGAATCTCCATAGACAATGGGATGAAGAAATTAATAGGACTTGTGACTGTTACGGTATGCATTTTTTTTTCCTGACTTCTCTTTGCTCTCTTTAATTTCTGTCGCAGATTTGTGCTCTGGAAAATATAAAATAGAAATGTAACATGCCTGTCTCATAGTAAACATGCTCACTAAGTGGAGTCCTGACTATGACCTCATTTCGGTGGTATCATGACTACTGTCATCCTCACTTTTTGGCCTTGGTCATTGTGGGAGGATCCTGGAGATCTCCAAAGGGATGTCCATGATTTTTGTAAGCACTCATCTAGACACTGTCAGTTTTTAAGTTTTTAGGTAGCACATCAGAATAACACATTTCTTTCTGAATCTGAAAACCTTCACCTCAGTATGAAAGTACAAAATGCAGTATTTCCACTAGAGAGACAGCTTAAAATAACTTTGGTCATAATCGTTTCATGTTACTGCTACTTAATGAGATGTATTATTGATTGTATAGAACATTGTGCCAGAAATCAGAAAGCCTGCACTTCAAAATATGCTTTACTCATTGCCTTCAAAACATTGTCCCCACTTAAATTTCCTCTTCTTTCTCTCTAAAATTATGATACTGATTTTGCTAAGGGATTATATAGAATTATAATTATTCATTATTTACAATATAGAAGATGTAGAATGAAGGGAAAACAGCAATTAGAAAATAAGTAGATATGGTTTCAATGCAGTTTGTGAAGATTAAAGTAGAAAAAAGTGTTTGGAAATGTGAAGTTTTAAAAATGTGCTTTAGTGGAATGTTCATATCTTAAGTGATTAAATGAAAGGAAAATCTGTTATATTAAACGTTCAAATTATTTTTAATACATTTGTCTTCAACTACCTTTTGGATACAACTGACACTTTTTATAAGCTATTTTCTACTCTCAGAGGCCTCTAATTTATTGCGTTTATTATAATCTATGATTCTTGTTCAATAAATGAGTGATATGTTTGAGTTTATAAATTAACGTATTTATTTTGTTGGAAAGCAAGTTTTTGATTTTTAAATTTTGTAAGCAACGGTGATAATGGTGTTTCCACAGGAATAATTTCTATTGTCTAAGAACTGTAGTTTCTTTGCTTGGTAATCCTTCATATATAGGTGACTTGAGTGCAGAAGAAAATTAAATGAGAAGTTGAGATGAGTAGAAATTAATGGCTGTGGTACATATACACCATGGAATACTTTCAGTCATAAAAAAGAACAAAATCATGCCCTTTGCAGCAACTTGGATGCGGCTGGAGGCCATTGCCCTGAGAGAATTAATGCAGAAACAAAACACCAAATACTGCATGTTCTCACTCATAAATGGGATCTAAACATTGGGTGCACATGGACACAAAGATGGAAACAACCAACACTAGAGACTACAAAAGGAGTGAAGGAGGAAGGAAGGTGTGGCCTGAAAAAACTACCTGTTAGGTACTATGGTCACTTCCTGAGTAACGGATCAATTGTACCCCAAACATCAGCATCACACAATTTACCAATGTAACAAACCTGCAAATGTACCCCCTGAATCTAAAATCAAAGTCAAAATTAAAAAAGAAACCACTCCATGCTTAGATTTAGCTCTTTTTGCAGAGATTTCATATCATATTATATATGACTGATAAAATTTATTCTCATTGATTTTAATATATACTGTATATTTGAAAAATTAGATATTATTAAGGAAAAAATTATACTTCTATTTAACCAGAAATCACCTTTATTACTATTTTATGACTTTCATCCCTTTGTTTTGTTAACTTCATCTCATTATGCCTCTGCCTCTTTCTCCTTCTCCATGTACATTTATATTTATAGCATTGAGATCACACTGAATTAAGATGGTGGTTTTAAGTAAATATAATTTTAATAATGTCTATCTATTCATTATGTGAATGTACTAAAATTTACCTAGATGCTCTTATTGTTGGACATTCAGAATGTTTTATATTTAATCATGAGGTTTTACATCATTGCTACATGTTCTGTGTTGAAAGCCTAAGGATCTCTCTATAGTGACTTGCAAGATTGAACTTTTTTAGGGGTCTTGATGCATGCTGCCAAATTTTACTGTAAATCCTGCACATTAATTTCTACTTTCATCAGTAAATTCAGATAGCATACGTTTCCAGAAATTCTATCAAGGCAGAATATTTTCTTTTTTTTCTCTTTGTAATACGGTTAGGAAAAAAAGAACACAATGATTTATTTTTTCAGTTTTTTTGATTATTAGTGAAATGAGTATTTCCTTATATAGTCAACATTTATTTTTAACATATATTAAATAATATCAAATATTTTCATTAAAGTAAAAAGTTGTAATTATTGATTTATAGATGCTTGATTTGCATATTGTGACATTTGTCTGTTACTGCACTACTTTAAAAACTTTCTTAACAGTGGAACTGGTAATCCTGTCACTGTATGTTTGTGTATATATACATATATTATATATATAAAATGTATATATACACATATATAATATATACATATTATATATACACACATGTATATACACATACATATGTATATATACACATATGTATAATGTGTATATGTATACATTATATATATATGTGTGTGTGTTTCTGTTTCCTTCAGATTATTGTTTGTACTTACATTTCTAGATTATTTTAATGGATAGAAATGAGAAATTTTTGGTAGTAAATTATATATTCTTTCTTGAAGATTTTTTGCCTACCTCAGGTTTAGAAAATCTTTCCTCACTGCAAGATTATGTGTATCTACTTTTGTTTAATTTGTACTTTTATGTTTTAATTTTCACATTTCAATTGTTAATACATATGGACTTAAAAGTTTGTTACGATGCTTTTCCTATGTGGGTAACGAATTTTCCTCAAATCTTTATATGGATCATTTCTACTGAGTTACACTGTCACTTTTACCAAATATGGTAACTAGAACTTTGTAGATACTCTAAACCTTAGAACATCTCTTGAATCTAAACCGTTTTATTGGTGTCTGTGTGTATAGTCCTAAACCCTATGGAGGAAAGTTCTAGAAAATCACAGCCTTCTAGTGACTTTGCTTCTCATCTACCTGATGACAACCAAGCTGAACACATCTCTATTCCTGCTACAAGAATGCAAAACCACTCTGTGACACTTATTCTGAACATGATCTTTCCTTTTGCCACATTCCCTTGGTAGCCTTGGTACCAATAGCCTTGTATCTATTTTCAACTTCTCAAGCCAAATGATTACCTATATTTTCAGGAGTTCTGGTATTTCCTCATCTACCAAATATTTGAACCCACACACAGATTTGAATGGATAATCAGTATGTTGTTCTAAGAACACCACTCATTCTAGCATAGGCTTCCAGAATTACTTCATTTGCAACGATTTTGCTCCTGTAGTTATTCTCTTTTGTCTGCTGTTACGTTTCTCTCTCTCTCTCCTAGTTTGTTCCCATAATACTAGTAACATAACCAATAGTTTCATATTTATAAAAATAACAAGCAACCAACAAAATAACCTGTTCAACTCATTTTTTATTGCAGCTATTACTACATATTGGTACTCCATTTTTCTCAAAAAACAACAAAAATAAATCTAAAAGTATAGTTTATATTCACTGTTTATAAGTCATCACTTAAGATCTCTCCTTAGCTAACTCTACCTGGGACTCTGTCCCGCAACTTTCCTGAACTGCTGTAGTCAAGGCATATCAGATTGTCATGGTTCTCTTTTTGTCTTACTTGACTTCTGAGCAATGTTAATTATCATTGACAATTCTTCTTTAAGACACTTTATTTTTTACTTTTTAAACTTTTTAATTTTTATGGATGCATAGTAGGTGAATATATTTGGGGTATATGAGATATTTTGATACAAGCATGGCATGTGTAGTAATCACATTAGGGTAAATGGGGTGTCCATCAAATCAAGCATTCATCATTTCTTTGTGTTATGAATATTCTAATTGTCCTCCCTCAGTTATTCTAAAAATGTACAATAAATTATTGCTGACTACCGTCACCCTGTTGTTCTATCAAATACTGGATCTTACTCATTGTATCTAACTATATTTTCATACTCATTAACCTTTTCCATTTCCTTCCCTCTTCCCACTACACTCCTGAGCCTCTGGTAACCATCATTCTACTCTCTATCTCCATGAGTTTAGTTGTTTTAATTTTTAGCTCCTACAAATGAGCGAGAACATGCAAAGTTTGTCTTTCTATGTGTGGCTTATTTCACTTAAAAATGTTCTCCAGTTCCACCCATGTTGCCAGTGACAGAATCAATCTCTCTCTCTCTCTCTCTGTCTCTCTCTCTCTCTCTCTCTCTCTTGCCTGAATAGTACTCCATTGTGTTTATATAGATTTAGGGCTATAAGTACAGTTTTGTCACATAGAAATATTGTGTAGTAGTGAAGTCTGAGCTTTTGGTGTAGCCATCTCCCAAATAGTGTACATTGTATCCACTAAATAATTTCTTATCCCTCACCCATCTCCTACCCTGCTACCTCCAGTCTTTTACTTCACATTCTATATACCTGTGTATATTTCTTCTTGATTTCCTCCTACTATAAATATATAAATTCTCCAGACTTTCTCCTTGGCTTCTTTTCTTTTACTACTCTGATTATGATTATTTACTCATATGGTTTTAAGCATACACCCAGCTATCCTTCTCTCTGTCATGGTTCTGAAATATTTATATCCTGCCATAAATTCTTTGCAGAAGTCTGAACACATTTATTCAGTAATTGCCCTCCTTGGTTCCCCCTGGAGCTGATTAATAGTTATCTTAAATTATATATGTTTTATTTTTATTTTTATTTTTTATTGTACATGTGCAGATGTTGCAGGATTGTTGCATAGGTACACACATGCCATGGTGGTTTGCTGCCTCCATCCCCCTGTCCTACATCAGGCATTTTTCCAGATGTTATCCCTCCCCAATTTCCCCACCCCTCATTGTCCCTCCCCTAGCCCCTCAACCCCAAACAGACCCCAGTGTATGACATTCCCCTCCCTGTGCCCCTGTGTTCTCATTGTTCAACACCCACCTATGAGTGAGAACATGTGGTATTTGGTTTTCTGTTCTTGTGTCAGTTTGCTGAGAATGATGGTTTTGAGATTTATCCATGTCCCTACAAAGGACATGAACTCATCCTTTTTTATGGCTGCATAATATTCCATGGTGTATATGTGCCACATTTTCTTTGTCCAGTCTATCATTGATGGGCATTTTGGTTGGTTCCAGGTCTTCGCTATTGTAAAGAGAATATTCCTGTCTCTTCCTAACCAAGTTCTCTCATTTCCTAATCTGCACTATCTCAGTAGTGAAACTACCCTCCACTTAGTTGCACCAACTGATTCCTTTCTTCTTCTTACCACTTATGAACAGTTAGCCCACTAGAATTCTTCTTGACCTGACTAGCCCGTTCTCTTTTTAAATGTAAATTAGATATTGTTATTACCCTTGTAAAACCTTGCATCTAATACTTAAAAAAAAAAACTAGGCAAATCTCAATTTTGGAATATTTTACAAATAAAAACAAATTTCTCTAGGAATAAAGAAGAAAATAAATGGGATAGAATAACTCACTGAACTTGCAAAAACTGTTCACATAGTAATATAGCTTAATTTTACTTTTTTGTGTCTATCTGTTACTTTTCTATCATCTTGCTTTAGTCTTATTTTTGTTGCTTTTTTCAGGATATTGATATCAATCTTTAAGTACATTGTGACTAAAAAATATTCTTTGAAACAATTGCTAATCAGATATTAAGGTTCTTTCCTCTTAGTAATCAGGAAACAAACTTGATTTATTACAACACTGGATTTGCAGACTCTTAGAGGTACTGACTTGGTGGGAAGAAATCTATAGGTTATCTGGAATAAACTCTTTCTTTTATCTTACTATGTATCAGACAAATGGAGTGTTTCTCTCTATGCTGAGCCACCTGGAACTAGGAGAGTGCTCTAGTATACTGTGGCTGGGCTGATATCCAATATGCAAGACAAAGTCCTCTTCACTCTTCACTCTAGTCTCCTTAAGCAGAAGGAAGGGGTTACATTTATTGCAGAGGGAATCACTGCCTGGGGTTGGGGGAAAGATGGTGCAAGCACTCTCTTAGCCATGCCAGCTGGTGTCTCTCTAGGTCACATGCCACCCTAGTCTTCTGGCTCTAAGTTCAGGCTAGCACTAGGGTTGCAATTCTAGTGTCTGAGAATGCCGTTCAAATGTATCTAGGATTCCAGAGCACTTTGGACCTTGGTGGCAAGGCCTACTGAGAAACTCAAATACCTACTGCTGGGATAGCTGATTTTCTTCTGACTGTGGCTGGTCCAAATGTTTTCTCTATGCAGTCACTGGCTGAGCCTAGCATGGCTTTATTCTCCTCTGTGATAGGGCAGCACTGAGTTCAGTGTAAATTCCCCAAGTTGCTGTGCTTCCTGATATGGTTTGGCTGTGTCTCCACCCAAAGCTCATCTTGAATTCCTGTGTGTTGTGGAAGGGACTACTGGGAGGTAGTTGAATCATGGAGTCAAGTCTTTCCTGTGCTGTTTTGGTGATAGTGAGTAAGTCTCATGAGATCTGATGGTTTTAAAAAGAGGAAACCCCTGCATAAGGGCTCTCTTTGTCTGCTGCCATCCATGTAAGACATGACTTGCTCTTCCTTGCCTTCTGCCATGATTGTGAGGCTTCCCCAGCCATATGAAACTGTAAATCCAATTAAACCTCTTTGTTTTGTAAATTGCCCAGCCTCAGGTATCTCTTTACCAGCAACATGGAAATGGACTAATACATTTACTCTTCCCAAAGTTCACAAACTCTCTGTATGGCCCTGCTGCTTCTGGGGAATTGGGATGGGGTGGTGTCAGTGATTCCAAGACAATTTCTCCTACCCTCTTCAATATCTCTTTCAGTGATATGAAATTAAAACCAGTAGTGTGATGCTTACCTGATTTTTGGTTCTTGTGCCAGTGTTTTACGTGTGCATATAGTTGTTAAAATTTGGTGTCCCAACAGCAGAAATAAAAGTGTAGGCTTCTATTCTGCCATCTTGCTCCACCCCCTCAGCATTCCTATTTCTTGATCTTTCTCTCTCTGTTTTTTTTTTTTTATTATTATTGGACTAATTACAAAAGCTTATTTTCATGTGTTGCTCATGTACTTTAAAAAATGTTCCAGAGTTTTACTGTCCATACTCATACTGTGAGTCAACCTTGGGGACAGCTACAAAAATTGAAAAGTCTTTGAGGTGGAAATGCATAGAAATAGATTTTAGGGTTCTGAGGAGTTTACCTAAGGGCTGCCTAGGGGAGGTGGAGATTGAGGAAGAGGCTAGAAAATGAGATTCCTGGCCCCTGCTCCATTTCAGCCAGAACGCCTGGTTTTTATGTTTATTAAAGTGCCACATGAGATGTTACTTAAAAATAAACCATGGAGGTGGAGCTTTGTTAGAAACAATGCTTTGAAATTCACTAACCAAGAATAAGGGCAGTGTTGGCCTCCACTTTGCTTTTATCTGACCACTCCTAGGGGTCTGGTTTATTTCTTGGCTTTCCTCTGAAGGTGGAAATCAATGCAGTGAATGCACTCCAAGGAAAACACCTGGGATGGTGAAGGAACTGAAAACTAGAGAGATTGGTTAGGAAAGCCAGGCTTGGAGAGAGTACAAGAGAACTGACTTAATTATTTGAAGAGCTCTCAGGCGATTGGATTGGATATTCAGAGCGCTTGGGTCAGGACTAAAACGCTAGGTAAATGGAGATTTCAGAGTTGTCCAAAGATAAAATGGGTTGCCTTGGGAAGTAGTAGGATCCCCATAACTTGAGATGTGTAAGCAGAAACTCTTTGTCTATGATGTTTGTGGCAGAATTTTCAACAACAGATGAGGGCTTGACTAGAGAACCTCCAAAGACCTCTAAACACAAATATTGCTTAGCTCCTATGATTCAAAATCTGTAGTGGGCACTGGAAATAGATAGATGATTGAGAGAGACAATTTTCCCCTCTCAAATGAAAAAGCAAATAAGATAAACAAACAAGTAAATTTTTAATTTTAAATACTGCTTTGAGCACAAGAGAATGTGGTGATGTGATAAAGAGTAACTGAAAATGGGGACAGTTTCAGATAGCAATTCAAGGAAGCATCCTCTGAAGAGATATCTTATCTGAGGCCTGAGGATGAGAAGGAGTTATTTATGCAAAAATATTCTGAGCGGAGAGAACAGAACGTAGTAGTAGCACTAGAAAGCTGTTGCAGAATTTAAAACAGGAGACTTCTGTGATCTGATTTAGGGTTTACAATGATTATTTTTTAAAAAACAAATGACACACCAAAACCAACAGAGATTGGGTATGCAAAATTAGTTCAACATTTGAAAGCCAGTTAGTGTAATAAACCACATCAAGAGGCTAAAATGGGGAAATTATATGATCATATCAATTGATGCAGAAAAGGCAATTAAAAAATTCAACAACCATTCTCAATAAAAACTCTAAGCACACTAGGAATATAGGGAGTGTCTTCATCTTTATAAAGACTATCTACAAAATAATCCTACAGTGAACATCATACTTACTGTTGAGAAAGTGAATATTTGGTCATATCTAAATATGAGCCAAGTAAGTCCTATCTTACTGCTGCTATTTAATAGCATACTGGAAGTCCTAACAAGTTCAACAAGACAAGAAAGGGAAGTAAATACAAGGTATACAGATTTCAAAGAAGAACTAGATCTGTCTTTGTCTGCAGATGACATGATTGTCTGTGTGGAAAATTCCAAAGTACAAAACAAAAAGCAAAACCCCTCCTGAAACAAATCTGTGAGTGTCGCGAGGTCACAGGATACAAAGTTATTATATGAAAGGCAATTATTTTATTTTATACCAGCAATAAACAGTAGTCATTTAAAATACAAACTTTATAATAACCATTCATAGTTGCACATAAAAATGAAATACTTGGGTACAAATCTAACTATGTATATGTAGAACCTATATGTAGAAAACTATAAAACTTTAAAGAAAATGAAGGAAATATAAATAATTGGAGAGATGTTTTGTCTTCATAGATTGGAAAACTCAATATTGTAATATAAATTATTTCCAACTTGATTTATAGATGCAACATGTCCTCAATCAGAATTCTGTAAGTTATTTCATAGATATTGAAAAAAGTAATCTAAGTTTATATGGAAAGATAAAACATCTAAAATATCCATACTATATTGTAAAAAAGCAATAAATTTGGAAAACTCAACCCAGTCTCAAGATTTGCTATACAGCTAGAATAATAAAGACTGAATGGGATTGGAAAAATAATAGACATATAGACAAATGGAACAGAATAGCGAGCCTAAAAATAGACTACAAATACAGTCAATAAATCTTCAAGGATTTATTCAAGGAAGCAGAGGCAATTAAATGTAGAAAGAAGAGTTTTTTCAACAAATCATACTAAAACTATTGGATATCCATATAAAAATGTATCTAGGCACAAATTTAATTCATTGCACATAAATTAACTCAGAATGGATAATTAAGTATACAACTCTAAGTTCTAATAGTTCTAGAAGAAAACATAGGAGAAAATATAGGTGACAAGGTTTGGCAATGAGTTTTTATTTTTATTTTCAGTTAATTAATTAATTACTTTATTTGTTTTAGAGACAGGGTCTCTCTCTGTTGCCCAGGCTGGAGTATAGTATCACAATTATAGCTCATTGTATCCTCAAATTCCTGGGTTCAGGTAATCCTCTTGCCTCAGCCTCCCTGGTATTTAGGACTACAGGTGTACCTCAATGCTTGGGTTGGCAATGGCTTTTTAAAAAAGCATGATCCATGAAAGACAAAATTGAAAAGTACAAATTATGAAAATGTTGACCATTGTGACATACCTTGCTAAAATATCTTTACATTGTATATAATGTATTAAGTTATTTTCTAATATCTTTCTTTGGATAAATATCTAAAAATTTCCTTCAGTTTTCAATCTGGAAAGTGGCAGTGGCACTTGTGTAGATTTTTGTATTAGCTCAGGTTGCCATAACAAAACACCATAGTCTGGGTGGTTTAAGAACAGAAAATAATTTTCTAACAGTCTGGAGGCTGGGAAGTGCATAATCAAGGTACTAGCTAATTTGGGCTCTGATGAAGGCTCTCTTCTTGGCCTGTAGATGCCTGCCTTCTTTATGTGTTCTCACAGGGTAGAGAGCTCTGATAATTTCTCTCCTTATAAGGGCACTAATGCTATCAAGTTAGGGCTCCTCCCTGATGACTTCATTTAAATATAATTACTTCTTGAAAACCGTATCTCCAAGTACAGTATAGTCACGTTGAAGGTTAGAGCTTTAAATATGAATTTTGGGGGTCACGATGCAGCCCATAGCAATTTCCATCTGATCTTTTATAATAATACTTATTTGCATTTTTTAGGCAACAAGCTTTGAGCTTTGCAAAAAAGCACACTAAAACCACACACTTAGAAATGTTGGCTGTGGCTCAAAGGACATTAGCATTCTGATTCAGCATAGGAGTGCGGGTGTCTTTGGGAACATATTTGTTGTGAGCCATATTTTTTTGTACATCATGTTACATATTCTTGGGGATAATTTTCCTTCATGAAATCCAAATCAGTTTGTAACAGGAACTTACTAGATTTATAGTCAGTGCAGTTTGAACCAACAGAAGGAACAAAGGAAAATTATACTCTAAATTCAGAAACAATTTCTAACACATATTTTCACCACAACCATCCTTCTTTCCTGAGAATTTTATATCATAGTGTTAAATTTTTTTAGATTCTCACAGTTAAATAAGAGTCATGTGCTTTTTTTTTTATCAGCATAAAATATTGACTGTTCTAACACAAAAATTAATATGGGATATTTACGAAACTATATGATTTAGTGTCACATATATGTTCTAATGACTTTAACACTTCCTGTTACTTTAGAAATATATAAGTAATAGACTTCTAGCTAAATGGCAGTTTTAACTCAAGGACATGGCTATCTACTTTTCAAAATTTAAATAATTATGTAGGCATACATATATCTAAATTAATTCTGGAACCTCTTCTATTTCAATCTTACTGCAATATTGAATTCAGAGAAATACTATATACAACCTAGAAGTAAAATATCTACTTTCATCTCCCCAAGTCCGTGTAAGGAAAACTTATAGCCTACAGTGTGTATTTATTGAATCCTCTTGCATTCTCTCTGCAAATGTCCTGCAGCCTTAAACTCTTTCAAATTATCTCAGTTTCTAAATCTTACTCTGACTTCTCTACCAAGCACTCACCCTTATTTAGCTCTCCTGTCTGTTCAGTCTATCTTTTGCAATTCTCATGCTCTCTTAGGTATCTGTTATCCACACCCTTCCTGTTACATGCATTCATCTCTCTCATATCTTTAATGTCATGTGAGCATTGGAGAGGAGCTGGAGTCCCTCTGACAGCAGTGAGGCATAGAGGACCTGGGCAGGTGGAATGAATGGCTCTGAGTCCCTGCATTTGGGTAAAGGAGGCTGCATACTACTTGGCGACTTGGCATGGGTAGTCTTTTTTCTTGACTCCCAGCAGTGTCTGAGTTCATCGGTTTATTTACTACCTACCACAGCATTAAACATGCTCTCCACCACTGCATGACTTTTTTCAGTACTCAGGAAACACTACAACCTGTTTGACAGCTAAGCATTCATCAAACATTAGTGCTTTTTGAGTGGTCTATTAAATCACCAGGTAAGATGCACATAAATTTTAATTAAGAATTTTTTTTAATTAAGAATATTTTTACCATAATGGCCTACATTAAATAAAACTTCTTTGTTCCTTCCCAACATGACAACTTGCTAAAATCTTCAGGTTCCAACCAACGTCACACCTTAAAAGTATAAATAGTTCTTGAAAATCTCTAGGTCACCTGATGACAACACCAACATAAAGAAAATACAAAATAGTAAAGAAGCTCTGCGAGACTATTATATAGAGATTCTGCTGCTTATTGTACCCTGCTTATTGAATCAGACTCTTGCATTTTCTCTTGCTTGATCCAGACTGTGTTCAGAAACTACTCTCATGTGATTAGTGTTTTTAAACACGTTTTTGAAATCAATGCAACCAGTGCTTCTTATTGTTTTAAAACCATACATTTTACATTGAAATTTGTTTTAATCAAAGATGATAGCACCAAATATTTTATCCTAGCATTATGTGTAATAAATTAAAAAACAAACGGCTCATGTGGTATTTACTGACACCTGTATAATTAATTGGAGCAGGCTGATAAGTAGGTGGTGTTTTTTTTTTTTCAAAAACCTTCTACAAAGTCATGGATTGGCAAAATATTACTTAGCAATGTTTCAATGTCTTATACAACATAATCTTTAATATGTTCTCCCAGCTGATGTACTGGGAAAGGAAATAAATCTCAAGACCCCCAAATCACTAAGCCAAAGGGAAAAGTCAAGCTGGGAACTGTGTCAGACAAACCTGCTTTCTGTTTTATGCCTAAATAAGCTGGCTTAGGTGTAAACATAAAAAAGCTACATACATCTCTCACAATTTTCCCACAGAGAAATTCATTCTGAGCATCAAGGTTTTTACCCTAAAACACTTCTGTTGAAGTTCACTCTGGCAATATAAACTGATAGCATATCTACACAAGTACAGGACAAAGGACAGAACTTGAAGTCATCCCTCTGCTGACCTGAGACAAATGGATATCTGAGGCTTCCACTGGCTGGTTGTTTATATAAAAATGCAGATTCACTGAGCCAGACTAAGGCATAAGTGACATTTCCTCTACTCTGTTCTCACATGTAAATTGTGTGTTTAGTAAAAGGCTAATCAAAGACTCAAAATAATGCAACCATTTGTCTCTTATCTACCCATCACCTGGAGGACACCTCCCTACCTTTCCCCTAACCTTTGAGTTGTCCAAGCTCTCCAAACCAAACCAATGTGTATATCTTACATATATTGATTGATGTCTTATGTCTCCATAAAATGTATAATGCTAAGCTGTACCCCAACCACCTTGGGCATACATCATCAGGCCCCCCTGAGACTGTGTTACAAGCATGGCCTTAACTTTTGCAAAATAAACTTTCTAAGTTGATTGAGACCTATCTCTGATATTTTTCAGTCACAGTACTTAATAGCACGTTCAGTTTCTCTGGCACAAGAAGGTAATCTTTGTAAAGAAAAAATAGATAATTTTTCTAGATACTCCATGATTCTTAGTAAATCATTAAGAAGATTAATAGCAATCAGACAGATATAGTAGAAGTTAATGAAACGATAGTAGAAGAATGGAACCAGCCAACTCTAATCAATCCTTTTAGATCCTATGATTCTTGGTATTATTGGCAGAAGTTAATCATCATGTAGAAGGCAAAATGACAATACTTTTTGCCATTATTTTAAAACTTTCACTGAATATTTATCTGATACAGATAAGTGATAGATTTCAATCTGATAGTCTCAAACCTAAATCCTATGTCCCAGAATTTTCCATGTCATTAACTTTAGAAGTTTAACTGCACTTTAACTCTCTCTGTGAGTACAGATTTCTCAGCCTCACTTCTTGTATATTTATGTCTAAGTAGCTGTGGATTTTATATGGCCTCAAAAATCTTTGCCTCTTTTAGGCTTTTTTAAGGGTCCAATTTCTCTTAAGAGCGAAAGTATCACTTCACTATAAAATCATATTTGTATATTGACACGCGCACGCACACACACACACACACACACACACACACATTTATTGAGAAAAGAGTATTTTAAAAGGTATTCCAAAAGATTAGAAGCACAAAAATATGTATCTAAAGTATCAGTGCTATATAGGACCGGAACCCTTTTTTATAACCCATTGTTTCTGTAGAAGGTATTCTGCAAAAAATTTCCTTATTTTATGTTTTTATAACAATGTTAATCTTTCTAATTCTTATAACTTAAAAACACTGGATTGTGCCATAATTACATTTGATTTAAAATAATTTAAATGAATTATTTTTATTGAAACACAATTTCCCAACCTTGGTACTATTAACATTTTGGGCTCAAAGATTCTTCTTGTAGGAAGATGTCCTGTGCTTTGTAGGGTGTTTTGCAGCATCTCTGGGTTTTACCCTGTAGATCCCAGTAGAATCCCTCAGGGGTGGCAACCAAAAATGTTGCCTTGACATTTGTCCCTGGGGTGCAAAGTCACTTCTATTTGGAAACCACTGCCTTATTTAAAAGAAGGGTGTTAAAAATATTTGATTATTTTTTATAATTAATATGTGATATTATTAATAATAATAATGTCCACATTTGGGTGGCCCACTCTTGATGTGTCCCCATAAAAATCAATACAACTTACTTGTTTCCATTTAATAGACACTTCTCAATTTTAGTGAATTTTATAGAAATAAATGCAAAATCTGAAGCTCAATCAAATAATCTGCACTTTTGGATTAAAATTTTGTGGGCATTTAAACTTCTCTTTCTTTATGTATGCCTTCTTCCCTCTTTGTTTTATATGTTAAGGTAGGAGGACATGATTTCATTATTATCTCTGCATAGCTTATTGATGACATCTACTGCTTTGCCCTCGGCACCTCACAGAAATTTCAAGGCAAATTAATGTCCAGATGGTTTCATCGGTATAAAAAGCTTTTCTAGATATACAGCCTGTTTTAGCATATTATCTTATGTCTTCGAGGGAAAGCCAAGAGTAACTGAATGCCATTAGGCAGAGTATAACTTAGAAAATATGATCTATTTATTCCTTAAAATTCTCTTTCTTAGAGAAGTTTTGCATGTTCTTTCACTTCTATATAATGCATCATCCCTTTATGATGCTTTTCTCTAGTTAATATTGACTGGTGTGACTATTGTATTCTTTCTCATTATATTTTTGTGAAACACTATTCTAGCAACTTTCCAAGCCAATTTGGTTTTATGTAAAGAAGAAAGGTGTATCCATATTTAAGAAGCAGATACATGCAAATGTATTTACTAAATCTAAATGTAAAACTCTAAAATTATTGTGCATTCAATATTTGTATTAAAATTTTTTATGGCCGGGCACGGTGGCTCACGCCTGTAATCCCAGCACTTTGCGAGGCTGAGGCGGGTGGATCACGAGGTCAAGAGATCGAGACCATTCTGGTCAACATGGTGAAACCCCGTCTCTACTAAAAATACAAAAATTAGCTGCGCATGGTGGCATGTGCTTATAGTCCCAGCTACTCGGGAGGCTGAGGCAGGAGAATTGCTTGAACCCAGGAGGCGGAGGTTGCGGTGAGCCGAGATCGCGCCATTGCACTCCAGCCTGGGTAACAAGAGCGAAACTCCGTCTCAAAAAAAAAAAAAATTTATATTGTGATAAAATACACATAATTGCCATCTTAGCCATTTTAAATGTGTAGTTCAGTAGTGTTATATTCACACTACTGTGCAACCAATATCCAGAACTTTTTTATTTTGCAAAACTGAAAGTCCATACCTATGAAACAAAAACTTTCCATTTCCTCCTGCTCTTAACTCCTAGCTACCACCATTCTATCTTCTATCTCTATGATTTTGATTACTCTAAGTACCTCATATATGTGGAAGCATACTGTATTTGTCTTTCTGTGACTGGGCTATCTTATTTACCATAAAATCATCAATGTTCATCTATGTTGTAGCCTGTGTCAGAATTTTCTCCTTTTTAAAGGCTGAATAATATCCCATTTTAATGTTATACCACTTTTTTATTCATTTATCTGTCTGTGAATATTTGGGATGCTTTCACCTTTGGATTTATTGTAAATGATGCTGTTATGATCATGGTGTACAAATACTTCTTCAAGGCCTTGCTTTGGATTGTTTTGGCTGTATCCAGATGTTAAATTGCCAAATTGCTGTATCATACTATATATATTCATTTTAATATGAATTTTTCACATATACTCTTCTCTAGTCTTCTTTCTAAAATAATATTACCTGGATGCTTTTCCATGTAAGCACTTAAATATCCACATTATTCTTTAAATTGTTGCATAATATTCCACCATATCTGTTTACTGTGGTTTATTTCCCTGATAACTCTTTGAGAGACATTTAGCTGTTTTTAATGTAAAATCAATCGTGCTACACTGAACATTATCATACATATCTCTTTGCACACATGTAGGAATAAACAAATTTCTAAAAGTAGAATAGCTGAGTCAAAAGCTATGTATATTTTTTTGTAATAGACTTTAACAAAAGACCCCTTAAAGAAGCACACTGATTTTATGTTCTCATCCAGAGGGTGTGAGTGGGGAATTTTAAAGCTTGTCTTTCCATTTTGTTTTTGAATTCTGAGGAGGTTTTTAAAACCAATTTGCTAGGAAAAATAATTTTTTTAATTTACAAATGAAAATTGCGTATATTTATGGGGTACATAGTGATGTTTTGATACGTCAACCACTGGAAAAATGTACCAAACGGTAAAGACCATTGACATAATGAAGAAACTGCATCAATTAACAGACAAAACAACCAGCTAGTATCAAAATGGCAGGATCAAATTCACACATAACAATATTAACCTTAAATGTAAATGGGCTAAATGCCCCAGTCAAAAGACAAGTGGGCAAATTGGATAAAGAGTCAAGACCCATTAGTTTGCTGTATTCAGGAGACCCATCTCACATGCAAAGACACACATAGGCTCAAAATAAAGGGGCGGAGGAAGATTTACCAAGCAAATGGAGAGCAAAAAAAGAGCAAGAGTTGCAATACTAGTCTCTGATAAAATGGACTTTAAACCAACAAAGATCAAAAGAGACAAGGTCATTACATGATGGTAAAAAGATCAATGCAACAAGAAGAGCTAACTATCCTAAATATATATGCATTCAGTACAGGAGCATCCGGATACATAAAGCAAGTTCTTAATGACCTACAAAGAGACTTAGACTCCTGCACAATAATAATGGGAGACATTGACACTCCACTGTCAATATTAGACAGATCAGCTAGACAGAAAATTAACAAGCATATCCAGGACTTGAACTCAGATCTGGACCAAGCAAACCTAATAGACATCTACAGAACTCTCCACCCCAAATCCACAGAATATACATTCTTCTCAACACCACATCGCACTTACTCTAAATTTGACCACATAATTGAAAGTATACCACTCCTCAGCAAATGCAAAAGAAAAGAAATCATAACAAACAGTCTCTCAGACCACAGGGAAATCAAATTAGAACTCAAGATTAAGAAACTCACTGAAAACCACACAACTACATGGAAGCTGAACAACCTGCTCCTTGGTAAATAATAAAATGAAGGCAGAAATAAAGATGTTCTTTGAAACCAATAAGAACGAAGACAAAACATACCAGAGTATCCCAGACACATTTAAAGCAGTATCTAGAGGAACATTTATAGCACTAATTGCCCACATGAGAAGCGAGGAAAGAGCTAAAATTGACACCCTAATCTAAAATCTAAAAACCCTAAAGTTCTAAAATCACAATTAAAAGAACTAGAGGAGCAAGCTTAAACAAATTCATAAACTAGGAGAGGACAGGAAATAACTAAGATCAGAGCAGAACTGAAGGAGATAGAGACACAAAAAACCCTTCAAAAAAATCAATGAATCCAGGAGCTGATTTTTTTGAAAAGATCAATGAAATAGACTGCTAGCCAGACTAATAAAAGAGAGAAGAATTAAATAGATGCAATAAAAAATGATAAATGGGATATCACCACCAATTCCACAGAAATACAAACTACCATCAGAGTTTACTACAAACAACTCTATACACATAAACCAGTAAATCTAGAAGAAATGGATAAATTCCTGGACACTTACACCCTCACAAGACTAAACTAGAAAAAAAGTTGAATCCCTGAATAGACCAATAGCAAGGTCTGAAGTTGAGGCAGCAATGAATAGCCTATCAACCAAAAAACGTCTAGGACCAGATGTGTTCACAGCTGAATTATACCACATATACAAAGAGGAGCTGATACCATTCCTTCTGAAACTATACCAAACAATACAAAAAGAGGGAATCTTCCCTAACTCATGAGACCAACATAATCCTGATACCAAAACCTGGCAGAGACACAACTACAAAAGAAAATTTCAGGCGAGTATCTATGATGAACATTGATATGAAAATCTTCAATAAAATACTGGCAAACCCAATTGAATAGCACATCAAAAAGCTTATTCATCATGATCAAGTAGGCTTCATCCCAGGGATGCAAGGCTAGTTCAACGTATGCAAATCTATGAACATAATCGATAACATAAATAGAACCAAAGACAAAAACCACATGATTATCTCAATAGGTGCAAAAAAGATCTTCAACAAAATTCAACAGACCTTTATGCTAAAAACTCTCAATAAACTAGATGTCGATGGAACATATCTCAAAAGAATAAAAGCTATTTATGGCAAACCCACAGCCAATATCATACTGAACTGGCAAAAACTAGAAGTATTTCCTTTGAAAACTGGCACTAGACAAGGGTGCCCTCTCTCACCACTCCTATTCAACAAAGTTTTGAAGTTCTGGCCAGAGCAATCCGGCAAGAAAAAGAAACAAAGGATATCAATTTGGAAAGGAGGAAGTCAAATTGTCTCCATTTGCAGATGATTGTATATTTAGAAGACCCCGTTGTCTCAGACCAAAATCTCCTTAAGCAGATAAGCAACTTCAGCAAAGTGTCAGGATACAAAATCGATGTGCAAAAATAACTAGCATTCCTATACACCAATAACAGGCAAACAGAGCGAAATCATGAGTGAACCACCATTCACAATTGCTGCAAAGATAATAAAATACCTAGGAATAGTACTAACAAGGGACGTGAAGGACCTTTTCAAAGAGAACAATAAACCACTGCTCAAGGAAATAAGAGAGGACACAAACAGATGGAAAAACATTCCATGCTCATGATTAGGAAGAATGAATATTGTGAAAATGGCCATACTGCTCAAAGTAATTTATAGATTCAATGCTATCCCCATCAAAATGTCATTGACCTTCTCCAGAGAACTGGAAAAACCCAGCTTAAACTTCATATGGAACCAAAAAAGAGCCTGCATAATCAAGACAATTCTAAGCAAGAAGAACAAAGCTGGAGGCATCACACTACCTGACTTCAGATTATACTCCAAGGTTACAGTAATCAAAATAGCATGGTACTGGTACCAAAACAGAGATACAGACCAATGGAACAGAACAGAGGCCTCAGAAGTAACACCACACATCTACAACCATCTGATCTTTGAAAAATCTGAAGAAAACAAGCAATGGGGAAAGGATTCCCTGTTTAATAAATGGTGTTGGGAAAACTGGCTAGCCATGTGCAGAAAGCTGTAACTGGATCCTTTCCTTATACCTTATAAAACATTAACTCCAGTTGGATTAAAAATCTAAATATAAGACCTAACACCATAAAAACCCTATAAGAAAACATAGGTAATATCATTTAGGACATAGGCACAGGTAAGGACTTCAAGACTAAAATACCAAAAGCAATGGCAACGAAAGCCAAAATAGACAAATGGGATCTAATTAAACTAAGGAGCTTCTGCACAGAAAAAGAAACTATCATTAGACTGGGAAAAAATTTTTGCAAGCTACCCATCTGACAAAAGGCTAATATCCAGAATGTACAAAGAACTTAAACAAATTTACAAGAAACAAACAACTGCATCAAAAAGTGAGCAAAAGATATGAACAGACACTTTTAAAAAGAAGACATTTATGCAGCCAACAAACATATGAAAAAATGCTCATCATCACTGGTCATTAGAGAAATGCAAATCAAAACCACATTGAGATACCACCTCATTCCAGTTAGAATGGCAATCATTAAAAAATCAGAAGACAACAGATGCTGGAGGGGATGTGGAGAAATAGGAACATTTTTACACTGTTGGTGGGAGTGTAAATTAATTCAACCATTGTGTAAGGCAGTATGGCAATTCCTCAAAGATCTAGAAATAGAAATTCCATTTGACCCAGCAATCCCATTACTGGGTATATACCCAAAGGATTATAAATCACTCTGTTATAAAGACACATGCACATGCATATTTATTATGGCACTGTACACAATAGCAAAGACCTGGAACCAACCCAAATGCCCATCAGTGATAGACTAGATAAAGAAAATGTGGCAAATGTACACCAGGGAATACTATGCAGCCATAAAAAAGGATGAGTTCCTGTCCTTTGCAGGGACTTGGATGAAACTGGAAACCGTCATTCTCAGCAAAATGACAGAAGAACAGAAAGCCAAACACTGCATATTCTCATAAGTGGGTGTTGAACAATGAGAACACTTGGACACAAGGAGGGGAACATCACACACCTGTTGGGGGGTGAGGGGGCTAAGGGCAGGAATAGCAGGGGGTGGGGGTATTGAGGATGGATAACAGTAGGAGAAATACCTAATGTAGTTGACAGGAGCATGGTTGCAGCAAAGCACCAAGACATGTGTATACCTATGTAGCAATTCTGCATGATCTGCACATGTACCCCCAGAACTTAAAGTATAATAATAATAATGGGAGAAAATATTTGGAAACAATTTATCCAACAGGGGTTTGCTATCCAGAATATATAAGAAACTCAAACACCTCAACAACAAACAAACAAACATTCCCTGATTTAGTAATGGTCAAATGAAATAAATAAACATTTCTCAGAAAAAGATACACAAATGGCTAAAAATAAATGAAACATTTCTCAACTTCCTAATCATCAAGGAAATGCATGTCAAAAACACACGAGTTAACATCTAACCCCAGTTAGGGTGGCTATTAAGAAAAAGATTTAAAAAACAGCAAATGTCGATGAGGATGCTGGGTAAAGGGAACTCATAGACATCTGTTGAGAATTTAAGCTAGCACAACTATGGAGAACCGAATGGAGGTTCCTCAAAATAGTAAAAATATTAATAAAACTGTATGATCTAGCAATCCTGCTTCTGGGTATTTATCCAAAGGAGAATGCATCAGTATATTGAAGAGATACCTGCACCCTCATGTTTATTGCAGCACAATAGCCAAGATATGGGTTCAGCATAGGTGTCCAACAACAGAGTAATGAATAAAGAAAATGTGACTTATATACACAATGAAATATTATTCAGTCTTATGAAAGAATAAAATTCTGTCACTTGGCAACATAGATGGAACTGGAGGACATTATGTTAAGTCAATTAAGCCAGGAATGGAAAGTTAAAATTCCACATGGTCTCGCTCATATATATAAGCTAAAAACAGTTGTTCTCACTGAAGTAAAAAGTATAATAAATAAATATTTTTGTTTCAGTAATATTTCAAATATTTTTCTAATTACGTGTTAATTTTATAAAGATGAGTAAAATAACTGTAGTAAATTTTTAAAAGAAAAAAATTATCCATAAATCAACACAGAAATAACTACTAACTCAAATCAGAATGACTGTTGTGCTCACTGGAAAAATAAGATATCTATACACACACATACATATGCACAGTACTTTGAGCTCATAGGTATAGACTGTACTCATAAACCAAAGAAATAATGTATGTTTTTCTTTACCTCTGTAATCTTGGTTTTTCTCTGTGAGAGAGATATTTATTGGAAATGTGTCATATTCCTCTTGGAAATAATATTAGGAAACCTCTAATTTTACTATAGAATTTTGTGATAATTCTAAAAATACAATATTCTGATATGTTTGGGAAGGAAATACTAATCTATTCCTAAACATCATATAAAAATGCTTTAAAAAGAGAACAAGCATTGTGTTTCTGAAGAAATGAGTAGTGAGTCTTGTTCAGTGTCCAGCTACCACCTCTGAATCACTATCCCTGATCCTGTCATTAGATCTGTGAAAACTGAAAAAAGTATACTACAAGTAAGTAAATAAATAAGTTGTGTCTGTTGTATGTTTCACACAGCAATTTATTTGGTTACTTATTTTCGCTTGTTTGGTTGTCTTGGTAATTAAAAATGGCAACATATATGCAGATTTTCTGAATAAGTATTTGTAATACTTAGAAAAATCTACCTGGAAAAGCAGCGGCTGCCTGAGTTGTTAATCATGAGTTCCTTGGACAGAAGCATTTCTTTTTCTGTCATGATCAGAATGACTGATGAGTTTCTGCATAGTGTAGGCTCAGGAGAAGGTATGTTCCTCATCAGTGTGATTGAGTTATGGCAGGAAACATTTAGAAAGCAATGCCGCTGCAGATGTAGGAACTGCTTAAGTGATGTATGTGTATAATCTTTATCTCACCAATGACTTCTCTCCTTTGGCACAAGTTATTGTTCATGCCATTTTTTTATTTCATGCTCAATTCATGTCTTTTCTTAGTATGAAAACTGATAGATTTTGCTTTTTGAAAAAATAAAGTACATTTTAAAAATCTTTCAATTTTGCTGTGGTTTAATTTACCAAGAATTGTTTGATTTACTGAATGTTCAACCCTATTTCAGTTATATATTAAAGTGATTTACCGAAGCATGTTGTGGTTAAACCCTGTTAAAATGGCATTTTGTGGAGAGTATTGTATCCCTCTGATACTTAATTCAGTTTTAACAGTGCAATGAAAGATCATTGTTTATGCTATAGAACGATTCACTCAGGGCATTGAAGTGCAATGAGAAAATTGCTACCTCTAGTAAAACTTCTGACAATAAATCTAGAAATGTTTGATAAACCCCAAAGCATATCTAGAAATGCTTGATAAACCCCAGAGAGAATTATTTCCTGCTTAGTAGATAACTATAGTATATATTTATAAATTTTTCAAAAGAAAATTCACATGTAAGTAAAATCACAGGATCTTTATGAAATTAGATTTGCATGTAATGAAATTAACAACAATAGAGGTACTTTTTTGGTTCTAAAGTAATTGTCATTTATAGATAACTAGAAATAGTTATTGATAGTAGGTTAGAATAGTTTTATATCACTCCTAATTTTTACTTGTTTTTTTTTTATTTTGTAAGTATATTCAACTAAAAAAGTAAAACTTATATAAATAGAAACCCTAAAAAGGAGAAATCAGAGTGAAGGTAAAGCATGTTAGTTTTTTTCAATTTTTTAATGTTTGATTTTTGTGAGTTCATAAGAGGTATATATATTTACAGGTTTCATGAACTATTTTGATACAGGCATGCAATGCATAAAAATTACATTAGTGTAAATGGGGTATTTATCACCCCCAGCATTTATCTTTTGTATTATAAATAATTGAATTATACTCATATATTATTTTAAAATGTACAATTAAATTATTGTTGACTATAGTCACTCCATTGTGCTAGCAAATGCTAGGTCTTATCCATCCTTTTAAATGAATTTTTTATGTCCATTAACCATCCTCACCTGTCCCCACACCCCCATTTCCTTCCCAGCTTCTGATACCCATCCTGCTAATCTTTATGTGCGTGAGTTTAGTTGTTTTAATTTTTAGCTCCCATAAATAAGTGAGAACATGCAAAGTATGTCTTTCTGTGCCTGGCTCATTTTGCTTGATATAATGATCTCCAGTTCCATCCATGCTGTTGCAACTGACAGAATCTCATTCTTTTTTATAGCTGAATAATACTCCATTGTGTATATGTACCACATTTTCATCAATCAATATCTGAACATTTAGTTAGCTTCCAAATCTTGGTTATTGTGAATAGTGCTGCAATAAACATGGGAGTGAAGATACCTCTTGGATATACTGATTTCCTTTCTTTTATGTATATATCTAGAAGGTGATATTGCTGGATTAAATGGTAGCTCTATTTTTAGTTCTGTGAGGACCCACCAAACTACAACGTCCATACTGGTTCTGGTAATTTACATTGCCACCATAGGGTACAAGGGTTCTCCTTTTACCATATCTGCAGGTATTTGTTACTGCCTGTCTTTTGGATAAAAGTAATTTTAACTGGGGTGAGATGATTTCTCATTGCATTTTTATTTGCATTTCTCTGCTGATTAATGATGCTGAGCATCTTTTTATGTGCTGCTTTGCTATTTGTATGTCTTTTTTTGAGAAATATCTACTCAGATCTTTTGCACATTTTTCAATCAGATTATTAGACTTTTCCCTGTAAAATTGTCTGAGCCCCTTATATATACTGGTTTTTAATCCCTTATCAGAAGAGTCATTTGCAAGTATTTTCTCCCATTCTGTGGGTTGTCTCTTCACTTTGTTGATTGTTTTCTTTGCTGTGCAGAAACTTTTCAGTTTGATTCAATCCTGTTTTTCCATGCTTGCCTTCAATGCCTGTACTTGTTGGGTATTATTCAAGAAATCTTTGCCACTGCAATGCCTAGGAGAGTTTTCCCAATGTTTTTTTGTAGTAGTTTCATAGTTTTAGGTCTTAGATTTAAGTCTTTAATCCATTTTGTTTTGATTTTTGTACATGGTGAGATATAGGCATCTAGTTTTATTTTTCTGCATGTGACTATCAAGTGTTCCCAGCACCATTTACTGAAGAGACTTCTTTTCTCCAGCGTGTGTTCTTGGCACTTTTGTCAACAATAAGTTCACTGTTGGTTTCTGGATTTATTTCTGGATTCACTATTCTGTTCTACTGGTCTATGTGTCTGTTTTTATGTAAGTGCTATGCCGTCTTGGTTACTATAGCCCTATGGTTAATTTGAAGTAAATAAATATGATTCCTACAGTTCTTATTGCTGAGGATAGCTTTGGCTATCCTCTAGCTTTTGTGCTTCCATGTAAATTTTAGGATTTTAAAAATTACTGCGAAAAATGTCATTGGTATTTTGATAGAGACTGCATTCAGTTTGTAGATTTGGGTAGAATGGACATTTTAACAATATGATTTTTCCAATTTATGAACATGAAATATCTTTAAAATTTTGTGTCCTCTTCAATTTCATGCATATTTTATAATTTTCATTTTACAGATGTTTTACTTTGATTACATTAATTCCAAGATTTTTAGTTTTATTTGTAACTGTTGTAAATGGGATTACTTCTTGATGTCTTTTTCAGATTGTCTGCTGTTGGCATGTAGAAATGCTACTGATGTTTGTATATTGATTTTGTATCCTGCAACTTTACTGAACTTTTTTTATCAGTTCTAGTATGTTTTGTTGGAATCTTTAGGTTTTTCTAAATATAAGATAATTTCATCTGCAAACAATAATAATTTGACTTTCTTTTCAGTTTGGATGCCCTTTCTTTTTTTTCTCTTGCCTGATTGCTCTATCTAGGACTTCCAGTACTGTGTTTAATAACAATGGTGAAAGTGGGTATCTTTGTCTTGTTCAAGGTCTTAGAGGAAAAGCATTCCATTTTTCCCCATTCACTATGATACTAACTATGGATCTGTTGTATACAAATTTTAGTATGTTGAGGTATGTTCCATCTATAACTAGTTTTTGAGGTTTTTTGTTGTTTTTCTTTTTTATCATGAAGGGATGTTGAATTTTATAAAATTCTTTTTCAGCATCAGTGGAAATTACCGTATAGTTTTTATCCTTTATTCTGTTGATATGATGTATCACATTGATTGATTTGCATATGTTGAACCATCCTTCAATCCTTGTGATAAATTTCAGTTTATCATGATGAATGATCTTTTTAAATATATTGCGGAATTTACTTTGCTAGTATTTTGTTTACGACTTTTGCATTAACATTCATTAGAGATATTGGCCCATAGTTTTCTTTTTTTAATGTGTCTTTCTCTGGCTTTGGTATCAGGCTAAGACTGGCCTTTTAGAAATATTTTCTATTCCTCTATATCTTTGCATCAGTTAGAATAGGACTGGTATTAATTCTTTTTTGGATGATTGGTAGAATTCAACAGTGAAGGCATCAGGACCAAGGGTTTTCTTTGTTTGGAGACTTTTTATTACAGCCTTAGTCTCATTACTTGTTATTAATCTGTTCAGATTTGGGATTTCTTCATGGTTCAATCTTGGTAGGTTGTCTGTGTCTAGGAATTTATCCATTACTTCTTGCTCTTCCAATTTTTTGACATGTATTTGCCCATAGTAGCATGTAATTATCCTTTGAATTTCAGTGATATCAGTTATAATATCTGCTTTCTCATCTCTCATTTTATTTGGGTCTTCTCCCATTTTTCTGTTATTCTGGCTAAAAGTTTGTCCATTTTTTGATCTTTTCAAAGAATCAACTTTTTGTTTTAATAATCTTTTGTATTATTTTATTCATTTCAATTTTATTTCTTTCTACTCTGATCTCTATTATTTATTTTCTTCTCCAAATTTTGGGCTTGATTTGCTCTTGTTTTTCTAGTAGTTTTAGATGCATCAGTACGTTATTCATTTAAGTTTTTCTTCTTTTTTAATTTAGACTTTTAAAGATGTAAATATCCCTCTTAGTACTGCTTTCACTGTATCACAGAGGTTTTGGTATGTTGTGTTTCCATTATCATTTATTTCAAGAAACTTTTCAAATTTATTTTTAATTTCTTTATTGAATCACTAACCATTCAGGAGCATATTACTTTTTTAAATTTATTTATTATACTTTAAGTTGCGTGTGCAAATCATGCAGGTTTGTTACATAGGTATACATGTGCCATGGTGGTGGTTTGCTTCATCCATCACCCCATCATCTATATCAGGTATTTCTCCTAATACAATCCCTCCCCAATGCCCCCACCCAGTGCTATTCCTGCCCTAGCCCCCAACCCCTAGACCCCAGTGTGTGATGTTCCCCTCCCTGTGTCCGTGTGTTCTCATTTTTCAACACCCACTTATGAGTGAGAACATGCAGTGTTTGGTTTTCTGTTCTTGTGTCACTTTGCTGAGAATGATGGTTTCCATTTTCATCCAAGTCCCTGCAAAAAACATGAACTCATCCTTTTTTATGGCTACATAGTATTCCATGGTGTATATTTGCCACATTTTCTTTATCCAGTCTATCAGTGATGGGCATTTGGGTTGGTTCCAGGTCTTTGCTATTGTGTACAGTGCCATAATAAACATGCATGTGCATGTGTCTTTAAAATAGAGTGATTTATAATCCTTTGGGTATATACCCAGTAATGGGATGCTGGGTCCAGTGGAATTTCTATTTCTAGATCCTTGAGGAATTGCCACACTGTCTTCCACAATGGTTGAATTAATTTAGGCTCCCACCAACAGTGTAAAAGCATTCCTATTTCTCCACATCCTCTCCAGCATCTGTTGTCTCCTGATTTTTTTAATGATCGTTATTCTAACTGGCATGAGGTGGTATCTCAATGTGGTTTTGATTTGCATTTCTCTAATGACCAGTGACAGTGTGCATTTTTTCATATGTTTGTTGGCTGCATTAATGTCTTCTTTTGAAAAGTGTCTGTTCATGTCCTTTGCCCAATTTTTGATGGGGTTGTTTGTTTCTTGTAAATTTGTTTAAGTTCTTTATGGATTCTGGATATTAACCCTTTGTCAGATGGATAGCTTGCAAAATTTTTTCGCATTCTGATGATAGTTTCTTTTTCTGTGCAGAAGCTCTTAAGTTTAATTAGATCCCATTTGTCTATTTTGGCTTTTGTTGCCATTGCTTTTGGTGTTTTAGTCGTGAAGTGCTTGCCCAAACCGACAGCCAGTATCACACTGAATGAGCAAAAACTGGAAACGTTCCCATTGAAAACTGGCACAAAACAAGGATGCCCTCTCTCACCACTCCTATTCAACATAGTATTGGAGGTTCTGGGTAGGGCCATCAAGCAAGAGAAAGAAATAAAGCACATTCAAATAGGAAGAGAGGACATCAAATTATCCCTGTTTTTAGATGCATGATTGTATATTTAGAAAACCCCGTCATGTCAACACAAAATCTCCTTAAGTTGTTAAGCAAATTCAGCAAAGTCTCAAGAAACAAAATCAATGTGCAAAAATCACAAGCACTCCTCTACCCAATAGTAGACAGTGAGCCAAATCATGAGCAAACTACCATTCTCTATTGCTACAAAGAGAATAAAATACCTAGGAATACAACTACAAGGGATATGAAGGACCTCTTCAAGGAGAACTACAAACCACTGCTCAACGAAATAAGAGAGGGCACAAACAGATGGAAAAACATTCCATGTTCAGGGTTAGGAAGAATCAATATTATGAAAATGGCCATAATGCCCAAAGTAATTTTGAGATTCAATGCTATCCCCATCAAGCTACCAATTGCTTTCTTCACAAAAGTGGAAAAACCCACCTTAAACTTTATATGGAAACAAAAAAGAGCCCACATAGCCAAGACAATCCTAAGCAAAAAAAAAAAAGCTGGAGGCATCATGCTATCTGACTTCAACCTATATTACAAAGCTACTGTAATCAAAACAGCATGGTACTGGTACCAAAACAGAGATATAGACCAATGGAACAGAACAGAGGCCTCAGAAAGAATGCCACACAAGTACAATCATCTGATCTTTGACAAACCTGACAAAAACAAGCAATGAGGAAAGGATTCCCTATTTAATGAATGGTGTTAGGAAATCTGGCTAGCCATATGCAGAAAGCTGAAACTGGATCTCTTCCTTATATCTTACACAAAAATCAATTCTAGGTGGATTAAAGATTTAAATATTTGCCCAACACCATAAAAACCCTAGAAGAAAACCTAGGAGATACCATTCAGGACACAGGAGCATATTGTTTAATTTTCATATGTTTTTATAGTTTTTACACTTTCTCTTATTATTGGTTTCTAGTTTTATTCCATTGTGGTCAGAGAAAATTCTTAATATTATTTCATTTTTTTAAATGTTTTAAGGCTCATATTGAGACCTAGCTCATTATCTATCTTTGAGAATAATCCATTTGCTTAAGAAAAGAATTTGTATTCTACAACCATTGAATAAAAAATGCTGTATATATCTATTAGGTTCATTTGTTCCATAGTGCAGATGAAATCAGATGTTTCTTTTCTGATTTTGTGTCTGGAAGACCTGAAAAATGCTGAAGGTGGGATGTTGAAATTTCCAGCTGTTACTCTATTTGTGTCTACCTCTTTCCTTAGTTCTAGTAATATTTGCTTTATATACCTGGAGACTCCATTGTTGGGTATGTGTATATTTACAATTGTAGTATTCTATGGCTGAATTCACCTCTTTATCATTATATAGTGCCCTTCTTTGTCTCTTCTTGTATTTTTTTTCTTGAAATCTATTTTATTTAATATAGATATAACTACTCTGTCTCTTTTTTGGTTTCCATTGGAATAGAATGTCTTTTTCTATTTTTTTATTTTCAGTCTTTGTTTATCTTTATATGTGAAGTGTATTTCGTGTATGCAACACATCATTGGGTCTTCATTTTTCTTTCCATTCATTCAGGTACTTTATGTCTTTTTATTGGAGAGTTTAGTCTATTTACTTTCAATGTTCTTATTGATTGGTAAGGACTTACTCCTTCCATTTTGTTATTCGTTTTCTGGTTGTTAAGTGGTTATCTTCTTTCCTTCCTTCCTGTCTCCTTTTAGTGAGGGTGATTTTCTCTGCTGGTATGCTTTAATTTCTCACCTTTTATTCTTTGTGTATTCATCCTACTTTTTATTCTTTGTGTATTAATTGTGTGTTTTTTGATTTGCTGTTACTGTGAGGCTTGCAAATACTCTCTCATAACCCATTATTTTAAACTGATAATAACTTAACACTGATTGTATAAAGAAACAAATAAGCAAGCAAAAAGAAAACTATGTAAAAGCTCTAACCCTTAATCTCATCCCTTAACTTTTAAACTTTTTATTGTTTCTATTTATATCTTGTTTTACTGCCTGTGTCTTGAAAGTTGTAGTTACTGTTTGTGATTGGCTTATCATTTAGTCTTTCTACTTAAAGATTAAGAGTAGTTTACACAACACAATGACAGTGTTATAATATTGTTTTTCTGTGTACTCACTATTACCAGTGAGTTTTGTACCTTCAGATGATATCTTTTTGTTCATTAATGTCCATTTCTCTATGATGAAAGTATGCTCTTTAGTATATTTTGTAGGACAGACCTGATTTTTCATAAGGTCATGATTTCCTGGATAGTGCTTATATTTGTAAATGTTCTTCAGTGTCTGGGCACTGAAGAGTTAGATATTTATGTAGGCTTTACTGTCTGGGCTTATTGGGCATCCTTAGGAAGGTTTCCCAGGGATTCAAAAGGACTTGAGTGTTGTAATCTAAGCCAGGTCTGTACTAGGGCCACCCCAATCCCAGTAACAGTGTGTTTCTTGCAGACTTGTAGAGTTACCACTTTTGTGGTCTTATATGAGTTCTGAAAAATTTATCCAGATTACCAGGCAGAGACTTTTGTTCTTTTTCCTTTCTTTCTCCCAAACACGTGGGATCTCTGTCTTTGCTGAGCTGTCTGGAATTGGAAAGGCATGACAACAAACACCCCTGGCCACAACCATTAGGACTGTAGGACTGCTCTTGGTCAGACCTGAAGCCAGCACAGCATTGGGTCTCTCCCAGGGCCCACTGTAACTACTACCTGGTTACCATTCATGTTCTCTTAAGGCCCTGAGGCTCTGGGCTGGTTCAGAGATTCAATATAGAAGCCACAGGCTGGAGTCAAATTCTTAGAAGTCTACCTGGTGTTCTATTATACTGTATTGAGTTGGCACTCAAACCATGAGACTCAGTCCTTCCCACTCTTTCCTCTCCTTTCCACAGGCAGAGGACCTCACCCTGTGACCACCACCAAAGGTCCATGGGGAGTACTGTCAGGCTACCACTGACATTCACTTTAGGCCCATGGTTCTTGAGTCAGCTTATAGTAAATGCTGTCAGGCCCGTGACTCACTCTTCAGGGCACTGAACTTCCCTCTAGCCCAGGGCTGGTCCAGAAATGCTGTCCAATGACCAAGGCCTAGAATTGAGGACTCCAAGAGTCCACTTGGTACTCTACCTACCTGTTGCTGAGCTGGTTCCTATGGTACAATACAAAGTTCCTTTATTTGTATCTCTGCTTTTCTCAAACCAAAAGAGCCTCTCACCATAGCAACCAAAGCTGGCGATGTGTTGGGTCTTACTTGATGCCAGCGTGACTCAGTCTTACCCAAGGACCATGGCATACTACCTAGATATCATTACTGGTTATTTAGGGCCAAAGTGCTCTTTATTCAGCAAGTGATGGATCCTGCCTAGACTGAGTCCTGTGAGAAGGGAACTAGCAGTTTCCCTTCTAGTTTAAGGTATATCTAGAAATAGGATTCTATTCAGCCATCTTGCTCTGCCCCTTTCTCCAATAATGTTAATATTTTGAAATGTTTTCCCCTTTAATTTGTTTTATAAAATGGGAGTCTCCTCACTTTATTTTGTGAGATGCAGCATAGAATAAACATTAGGTTAATGGATTTTGAAACTAGAGTGCCCAGGTTTGAATCACAGTTTTGTGATATTGGTTGATTACTAGTTACTGGTACCTAACTTCTGATTCTCACCTTCCACATGTATGAAATGGGAAAAACTATAGTACCTAATTTATAGGAGTTTGTTTCAAAGGAAGAGAATATTACTAAATAAGAAGACTGAAAAACAGGGAAAAAACAAATTTAAAAATCTGGAAAGATTATGTGATACATATAGACATGATGAAAAAATGACTGCTACATATGAAGTTGAACCAAAGTACTGTATCGGTTAGGACATTTATAAAACCAATAAAACATAAGGAAAGGACTCCATGAACCTCATGTGAATCTTTAACTTCAAAACCCAATTATTTAAAATAAAGTTGTAGTGCATGGGCTAATATCAGATTCATGTAAGTTCGTGGAGCCTCTTCAAACTTTTTTATTAGCATGCCTAGTTTTTTTTTATAGAATTCCTGACATTGTGTATTAAAATTGTAAAAACTCTGAATTATGTTACATTCTTCATTCCTTTAAAATGATTTTTCTACTGACAGAGGAAAAGATTAAATGCAGATTACTCTGATCCAGTTGAGTGTGGGCTTCAGGCTTCCTTAGGGTTAGTCTGTTTCTTGTTTGTTCTTCCTCCTGGGAATAATTTACACTTAGGGCATGGCTAGTCCAAGGTCTCAGAATTTCAGGATTTTAAACCAAATATCTCTGCTTCTTGAGTCAGAGACTGACTTTTGTCACCCTACCTGCATGAAACGGTCAAATCTCTGCTTAGACCTTCAGCTTCCTGCATTTTGCTTTTTTATTTTTACTTTTTAATAATTTGTTCATTGCATTAGAAGGGTTCGGCAAATATTTAGAGGAGGAGAAATTGAATAATTTCAAGTTCACATCTTTGATTCTCTCTTCTTCAGGATTTGGCATTTCCGCTCTAGTTTTTGCCTCCAAAACCCAGTGAAATTCCCATCTAGACACTTTTATTCTCTTCACAGCACAAAAATTTTGCTGATATCCTGGAGAAAATGTGACCAAACCTCAATGTACTTTTCTCTGTTAGCTGTCGGTCCCTCAAATTCTAAAGTTTATTGTTGTTTTTAATCTATGTTTTAGATTTATACTAGTTGGGACTGTTAATGTGATACAAGCTTTTCTGTTGAGATCAAAATACCAGTTGAATTAACAACTGGAATATATTGCATGTCCCTATACTGGCACTAGTAGGAGATAGATAGGCTTCTAAAACTGCTCAGTCTCTGTGAAGGCCATTCTTCCCAAAACCCTGTTTAATTACAGTCTTTGAGTACAATGTTTAAGACAGATATTCTTAGTATATAGAATAAGGGGTTGTAAGATTGTCTAACCAGAAAAATTTCTGCACTGAAAAGGAAGGGGATCTTTTGTACTTTTCAAGCAGAATTTATAATGGCTAGAGACCAAGAAGTGCTGTGCCTTTGCCATTATCCTCCATTATTAATGATAGTTTAGTTTTATTTTTCTTGTGCTCTTGCATCATTGTTCAAATATGTCCAGAAGAGGTAACTTGTAATTTAATTTGATATAATCAAACCGCAAAGAATCATATCTAGACTTGATCAGAAAAGATAAACATTAGCTAGAAATCCTATACTTTGACCTGGATATGAATTGGATAAAACTCTGTATCTGTTTCCTTTGAGGAGGCGGGAAGTATGCCTCATACATGAGAAAGTATTGTGTATGTACGAATATAGTAAATGGATATTGGAGAGCCAAAATGTGAACTGTATGAGATACTACTTTTGGCCTACGTTGTCAATAGTCTTACTTTTTTCCTTACTAATTAAACTCCAACTTTGTTGTAAGCACCAAAACCTATAAAAGGTTTATATTTTCCAACCTTCCTTATAGGCAGAAATAACCATGTGACTGAGTTCTACCAAATGACATATAAGAAAAAGTCATTGGATAGAGTTTCTAGGAAAGAATCTTAAAATCAAAGAGGAGTCAGCTAGTATAAGTTTGTTTCTTTTGCTCCTCCCCTTTCATCCTGCTTTAAATACTAAGATGAGGACCAGAGCTATAACCTCTCTCTTTACTTTCTTCACATTTTAAAGATAAAGCTAATATCTTAGTCTTGGGCTCTGTTAGCCACGATCAATTGATATAAATGTCAGCACGTGCCTACCTTCTGACATTTTGTAGTATGGGAAAATAAAACCCTGAGTTATTTAAAGCTCTATACAATTAATTCTGTTCCTTATAGGTAACCTTTACAGTATCATTTCTACGTTTTATGAAGTAGAAAGCACCACACAGCAGTCTCTTTTTCTCATAGCACCATCAAATCTGCACTTCATAAAATTAAATATCAATGAAATATATGCTTATTTCATTCATACACCAAAATTAGGGAAAAGACAAAGTAGACTGGCTGCAATTTACACTTGTGGGATTAGGAACATAGTCCAGTAATTTTTCACAACCATGTCTGTGATTGCTTAAATAATAGAGCAATTAGAATAAGAGTGGGAAATACATCAAAGCCGATAGTTATTTGAAGTTGTGTTTTCTTTGCAAGCTGTGTTCTAAATATAAGGATGTATAACTGAAATTCCAAGGAATGCTAAGCCATTAACACTAAGATGTTCTACAACTTCGTTGCCTAAAGTTCCAATGCTATTTATAGGCCCACAAAAAACTCAGGCCATTTTACAGATATTGAGACTTGTTCAGGCTTACATGTAAATCCCTAGGTATGCGTATCTGACTTTCAGATGAGTATTGTCTTTACAACTTTTCCTCTAGGGTTTAATTTTGTGTGCTAATCACATCAATTATTTTTTTCTCAAAAGTTTTTAAATTGCACAGGAGTATTTATATATTTTTTATGACAAAGGCATATAACCAAATAGTATTTTTCTCTATGATAAAGCAATTTTGAAAATGCTATGTTATCACATAATTGTTTTATCTAATACCTATGAAAGTAACCAAATTTCTGGGGATACAAGAGGGGTAGCAGAAAGACAGAAAAAGAAGAGGAATGGAGTAGATAAAGGAAAAAAAAAAACAATGAAGAAGAGGAAATACAAGGAAAAGGGGAAGAATGGTACTATTTTTTCTGTATTTGCTTTTTACCAGGTACTGGGATAATGTCACTGTGTTTCTAAAAACATTTAATCTCCTCAACAACTCTATGTGGTAGATCCTAACTATGAAAACCATTTTAACATGAGAAGAATCACTATTTAATGAGTTAAAGAGATTTACTCAAGGTCATACAGACAGTATGGAATAGAAGAAAGGCTTAATTCAAGATGCCTATCTTAGGAACCAGGGCACTTAGTGAAATATAGATCATGTTGTCTCTGACCCTTTCTTGCTACCTAAGACCAAGAGGTAGAAGAGTACTGTGAGAGATACACAGAAATAATTTCCATAGTTCTTCAATTCATTATTCTACTGACTTCCTAGGAATTAATGCTCCATTGCCTGTAAACCTTACTGTCTGAGCTTTACTGAGATTTTCCATGCAAAAGTTATGGAAATTAAGAGAAAAATTTCAAGACTGTTTTTATTTGAAATTTGCCTATAAGCCCCAATATTCAATTCCTTGATGACTAGAGGATGCCTTTCCTCCAACTGACTTGTGAACACTTTGTGTTTCTGAAATAGTATAACAGGGCAAAAATTCAATGGATAGCATGCCCCTTTATCAAATCTGATGGTTCTTCAAAATGTCTACTTCAAACGTAGAATGAATTATTGGATTTGCAAAGGAAGATAATTATGTTAGTATCACTCTTGGCCATCTGTAAATCACATTCTTAATTATAACTACCTGCTTTACACCCTGTCCAGTTCTACCACTCACAGCTTCCACTATGTTAGCAACCTACACAGATATGTGTCCAAAGATCTAACAGAATTCAGAGGCTCCATGTTACACTATTGCCATTGACTGCTGCTTTCCCCCTCTCCACTGGTAAGTGACTACATGCCTTCAGATATGTGGAGGTTGAGGTTACTGCTATCCAGCAATGACTTCTACAGTTGCACCCACAAAATGAGTTACACCTGCAAGAGCAAATGTAGTAGACAGAAAAGTGAGAGGTCTCTGTATTTTGTTGCTTCCTGGCAACCAAGGAGCTAAATAGATGATTGTTGGATAAACGGTGCTTTACAACTTTGACAGCTCTCTGCCAGATTAAGTGAGGAAAATCTAGTCTACTCTCTAATTCTAGGCCTTAACATTAAGAAACTCAACATATTTCTTTTTGATCAAGAATATTGTGATACATAAGCATGCCATTAGCAGATCCGTTGCACTTTTTGCCTTTGTTTAACACTAACCTATAAAAGAATTTTATGTGACCAATATGCTGGCCAGAACATCTTTTGCAATAAACTTTACACAAAATTCAAGACTTTGCTGTCAAAAAGTTTCTTGTGTTCATCTACTACCCAGCAGAATAGCTGAACAACATCTAAAAATATACACACACATTCTGGAGTATACTATCAGTTAAGAGATGTTTTTCTCTGTTCTCACTCAGAAGAGTTGGTCATGAAAATCTAGTTAGTAGCATAGATTTTATTCTTTACACGAATATTTACTGCTTAAGAGTTATGATCACCTCACACACAGAGTCTAAAAACTCCTGTAATCAAAGGCACACATGATTGATCAAATTATCTATATAGGGCCAAATTAGAGGTAAAGTCAAGTCTTTACCAATTGTGATGAAGTTGTGTTTGAACTGGTACATGCTTTATTGCTGGTAGAGAGGCATCTCCTTTTGGTGATTTTTCTCACATAATGCCAGCAAGGCCATAAGTCCATCGAGGCGGCTTGCTTGACACCATGACCTGAACTTCCTAGAATTTCCACAATACTTTTTAGAAGGGAGTAGAAGAGCTTAAAAGCCTATAATAAGATTTTTCTATATACATTTTCCTAAACAGACTTATCAGCAACCAATATATGTTAATCAAGACTTTACCATAAGTGTCATTACAGGTAAACATTATAGACTGTCTAGCAAAAAAGTAAAGCAAACCTGACTTTACTAGGAATATTACAGTCAGAGAAAAGAAGGTGCAGATCCACTAGGGCAGATCAAGTTTTAGGACCCAATTCTTTGTCCCTCCTTGTATCTGCATCTTTGCCATGTGGCTCTCCAAATCCTAACACTAGGTGTACTTCTCAAGGTACTTCTCCACCTCTTGATTTTGAGCTTGGCCATGTAATTTAGTTTGATAATGAAGTATTAGCAAAATATTACTGAAACAGAATAGGGAAATGAGCTCATGTGTTTGATGTTGCTGTTTTATGCTCTGTCCACCATGAGAACAACTGAACCCAGGACCTCACTAGTCTCAGAAGAATGAGGCATTCAGGATAGACCACACCTTACATGTAACTGGGAGTTAAACCAAGTTAAACCTTGCTGGTATCAGAAGACATACCCTAGATAACTTGCAGACACGTGAATAAGAATAAATGATGATTTCAAGTCATTGAGTTTTGGAGTGTTATGGCATACAACTTTTCTATGGCCATAGCTGACAATTATAGAAGTTGCTCCCAGGAAGTTAGATGTTACTGCAAGAAAAATGGAAAATATGATTTTGACCAAGGCTACAATGGCAAGGAAACTACAATAGTTAGCCAGAAAAACAGGGAGAAAACTATTATAGGACATTGGAAAAATTGTGACCTACAATATGTAGTACTGAAACATTTAACATAATCATTGCCTGCAACTGGACAAAAGATTATGTATGTGATGAACAAGTAGAGATACTACAAGGAAAAGATGGAATCAGAAAAGAAATAGCCAATTTGCAAACTATTTAGGAGTAGCAGAGACAGTTCAGAATTGCAGAGTTGCTAAATGAGACTGTTTTTCACCAAATTAAAGGTGTAGCCATTAAAATACAGCCTCAAGGAAAAGGCCTAATTCCGAGGATTGCCATTGAAAGTCACCTTGGAAAAAAGATTCAATGAAGAGTTTTGTCATCAAACCTTTTGTTAAAACTTCTAAAATAATTAACATACCTTGTAGATCATGTCTCCAAAAAATAACTAGCTTGCTCTTCAACAGGAGATAAGTGGTGCTAGAATGATTAAAGTAGTATTTTTATCAAAATTTGATATATCTAAAATACAAATAGTTGAATCTAGAGAGAAAAGCATTAGGAAAGAATTATGGACATTGATTTTGGCAAATGAGTTGACCTCAAAATACACACGAAACTCATAACCTTGTAAAATACAGTTCTGTTAGCAAAAAACACTGCCATCTAGACTAGAAGAGATTGAGAGTTCTACTAAAGACTTCTAAGTCACCAAATTTCTACAAATGGTTAGCAGGTTGCCAAAAAAAGATGTATGTACCAATTCCCTCTTTATTTTTTTTTAATTTTATTTATTTATTTTTTTTGAGACGGAGTTTCGCTCTTGTTACCCAGGCTGGAGTGCAATGGCGCGATCTCGGCTCACCGCAGCCTCCGCCTCCTGAGTTCAAGCAATTCTCCTGCCTCAGCCTCCCGAGTAGCTGGGACTACAGGCACGTACCACCATGCCCAGCTAATTTTTGTATTTTTAGTAGAGACGGGGTTTCACCATGTTGAC
>PVKV010020027.1:0-40740 GCA_004027835.1 Alouatta palliata | reverse complement strand
CAGTAATGGCGGACGCCCCTCCCCCACAGAGCTGGACCGTCCCGGGTTCAGCTGTGCTGCCAAACTCTCGATCCAGAGCGTTTCTGATGGCTGTTTTTTTTTTTGTGGGGGTGGGACCAGCTGAGCCTGATCACCTGGCTCTCTGCCTCAGAGCGTTTTTTTTTTTTTTTTTTTTTAAGTTGAATGGTCACTGTCTCCCAGGTGTTCCAGCCACCTGTTGACAAGGCGCTGGGATCTGTATGATTTCCTGTGCGGTGACCCACTGCGTAGGCTGCAACCGCGGGCGCTGGCGTTTTTTTGCCTGGGAAATCTCCTGGCCTGGCTGTCTGTTTCAGTCCCCTTTTTTAATCAAATGAATGGGCGGCTCTGCCTTCCCGGAGCTCCAATTGCCAGCTAAAACGGCACCCAGACCCACGTATTTTGTATGGGGAACCGCTGCGCCGGGGCGCCACTCCAAACAGCGGCGGCGAAAACGGCAGTGCAGGCGAAAACAGCCGAGCCGGCGAAAACAGCTGCGCCGGCCAAACCAGCCACGCCGGCCAAACCAGGTGTGCTGGCGACCCCGTGGGGCTCCTCCCGCTGGGAATCTCCTGGTCTGTGGGCAATAAAAATCTGTCTGGGAATGTGGCGTCCACTCACCCTCCACGCTTTCACTGGGAGCTGCAATCCTCAGCTGCTCCTAATCGGCCATCTTGGATCCTTCTCTCGTTTCCTGACTTCTTAATGATCACCATTCTAATTGGCCTGAGGTGGTGTCTCACTGTGGTTTTGATTTGCATGACCAGTGATGATGAGCTTTTTTTCATGTTTGTTGGCTGCATAAATGTCTTCTTTTGAGAAGTGTCTGTTTATATTCTTTGCCCACTTTTTGATGGGATTGTTTATTTACTTCTTGTAAATTTGTTTTAGTTCTTTGTAGATTCTGGATATTTCCAGGGCTTCTATTGGGACACGTGCTGTAATCTAATTGGTTTTCTCCAGTAGGTTAAGGATCATTTTTCTCTCATCACTGCTTTTAAGATATTTTTCTTCAGTTTTCAAACATTTAACATGATATATCTTGTGTGAGTTTCTCTCAGTTCATCCTTGTCAGAAGTTTTCTAGGCTTTTTGAATCTAGAATTTTGGCTTTTGCTAAGCATATTAGTCTGCTCTCATACTGCTAATAAAGACAAACCCCAGACTGGGTAATTTATAAAGGTAAGAGGTTTAATTGACTCACAGTTCCACATGGCTGAGAAAGCCTCACAATCACAGTGGAAGGCAAATAAGTAGCAAAGTCATGTCTTACATGGTGGCAGGCAAGAGGGATTGTGCAGGGGAACTCTCATTTATGAAACCATCAGGTCTAGTGAGACTTATTTACTACCATGAGAACAGTATGGGGGAAACTGCACCCATGATTCTATTATCTTCACCTTACCCCACCCTTGACACGTGGGGATTATTACAATTCGTGGTGAGGTTTGGGTGAAAACACAGCCAAACCATATCACCAAATATAAGAAATTTTCAGTAATTATTTCTTCAAATGCCTTTTCATCCTATCTTATATCTCCTGTCTTTCTGGGACATCAATGACTTGAATGCAAGACCTTTTATTATTATCCCACGAGTCCCTGAGATTCTGCTCATTTTTTTCAACTTATTTTCTCGGTATTGTTTGGATTAGGTAATTTCTATTGTTTTATCTTAAGATTTCCTAATTCTTTACTTGGCTTTCTCCGTTTTGCTTTTGAGTCCATTTATTGAGTTTTAATTTTGGTTATTGTATTTTTAATTTCCAAACTTCTTTTGGTCTTTATATTTTCTATTTCTTTGCTGAGATTGTTTGTGTATTTTTCTATTTTTTTTAGTTTGTGGCATGTATTTGTAATTCCTCAGTAAAGCAATTTTATAATGGCTGCTTTAGATTCCTTGTGATATAATCCTAACCTCTGTGTCATTTCTGTTTAGTATCTGTTAACTATTCTCATCCAAGTTGAGATTTTTTCCAGGTTTTGATACAAGTGATTTTCAATTGAACCCTGGATATTTTGAATATTGAATATTATGAGACTCTACTTTTTAAAAAATCTACTCTTTTAATAGGTTTCCTCTGACATTTCACCGGCAGGGGAAGTGGCTCTGAGTTCTTCTCCTGTCTCACAATCTGGCAGTAAAAGCCATTTCACTCTTTTACTGCCAGATGTGGGTGGAAGTCCAGGTTTCCCAACTGGTCTTCGTTGACACTCCCTGGATGAGTTGCCTGGGAGGAGTAGGATTTCCGGATCCCCACTATGTTTGTTGATATCAACTTGGCTAGATGGGTTAGGGGTTTCTCATTGCTGCTTCTCACATGATCTCCACTGATACATGACATAGTGACCTCATCACCCTTGGTCAGTGGTGAAAGTCTTGACTATCCAGTAGACCTCTGATGCCACTCTGGCAGAATGTTCCTGGTTGGTTAGTGGCTTCTCACAAGTGGCAATTCTGGAACCCTGGCCTTTTCCATCCTGCCACTCCTCCATTCCCCAGGATCTTGCAGTTCTTGGTTACAGATAGCAGATGGCGAGAGAGTAGAGAAAGCATACCTCTGTCCTTGAAACCCCAGTCTACAAGTGATGTACAGCAATCCCTCTCACACTCCTTTGGTGAGAAATGATCACATAATTGTACCTGGATGAAAAGTAGGTTGAGAAATGTAGGCCTTTGCTAGAGAGGTGCTTCCCAATGACTACTCTGCACCATGAGAATAGCATTAATGTGGTCTATTAGCTTTCTATATTGCTTGTTTATTGCTCTTTCCATTATTCATAGTTATGTATTTGTACGATTATTTGATAAATATGTTTTTCTGACAAAATGGTCAGCTCCACTTAGAAAGCGCTGTGTTTGTTTTGCTCATAGTCCATTGCTTCTTATTTCTCAGAATATGATCATAGTTTTAATAGCATACAAGTTAGCAGACTGTGTTTGCCAAAAGTTCATTCATTCAGCACATTTACTGAGTTTCTACTATGTGCCAGGCACTGATCTAGTTACTAGGGAAACAGCAGTGAAGAACAGGAACAAAACTCCCTGCTTCCCTATAGCTTACATTCTAGTGAGGGAGACTAGGTTGGGAACAAATAAGTAAATAAACTAGATAGAGGTTTAATGATTATGAATATCAAGGAGAAAAAGAAAGCAAGAAAGGAGATTAGGGTCTGAGGGTTGCAGTTTTTAGAAGAATGATGGGGTGAAGCAGCCCTCAAGGAAGGTGGTGTATCTGAAAAGCCAGAAGGGAAGTGAGGGAGCCAGCCATGCAGATGACTGGGAGAGGGAGCTACTTTTAGAAGGAATAAAAACTGCAAAAATCCTGAAGCTGGAGAGTGCTGAGCATGTATGAAAAAAAGGCAGGAGATCTGTGTGGCTAGATCAGTGTGGGCCAGGGGCAGAGAGTAAGCAATGGGATCAGGAGGGGCAAGTGGTAGGGCCTTATAGACTACTGGGGCTTTTACTCTGAATGTGATGGATGTCAAGAACTGCCCAGAGCCTGGAACTTTACCTTCCTTGTAAGCTAACAGGTATGCCTGTTACTTCATGGATGTAAACAGAAGACATGAGACTCTTGGGCCAGAGACAAACATGGCAAAACAGTAGCTAGAGTTTATATTTTGTTTGTGTACAGCTCTCCATTCCCCACTAAGCCACACAGAGATAGCACAAGGGCCCATCATGGATGTCTGCACACACAGTGGATTGTGTTACAGGAGAAGAACTCAGAGGCAAGAGCCTAGCACTTTCTGAGTGAGCAGCAAACTTTATATGAAACAGCCAACAAGCTAATCTCCCTTCCTCCAGGAAACTTAATGGCCTACAGGGCCAGCTAGAGAAATTGCTCACTCTCAGAGGACAGATTAGGATTGTAGTTTGGCACACTAAGCAGGAACAGGCAGGGATACTCAGGACCAGTGTGGATGGCCTCTCCCAAAGTGGGGTGCTTTCAGGGGTTCTGAGCAGAAGACTTTCATGATTGGACTTATATTTTAACAGGCTTACTCTGACTGCTGTATTGAGAATACAATAAAGAAGTTCAAAGGCAGAAACAGGAAGGAACGTTAGGAGGCTGTTAACCCAGGTGAGAGATATAATGATAACCTGGATTAGACAGTTAGCAGTAGAGACGGTGAGGAGGACAAGTGTGGACGTACCTGGAGGAAGAGCTGGCAGGATGTGCTGATGGATTCAACATGGTGCAGGAGAAACAGAGGAGTCAAAGTTGGCTCCATGGCTTTTAGACCAAGCAAATGAAATAATGAGGTTACTGTATTAGTTAGTTATCACACTGCCATGAAGAAATACCTGAGACTGGAGTATTATTAAAAAAAGAGGTTTAATTGACTCACAATTCCATATGGCTCAGGAAACTTTCAATCATGGCAGAAGGCACCTCTTCACAGGGCATCAGGAGACAGAATGAATGCAAGGGAAATTCCAAATGCTTATAAAACCATCAGATTTCATGACAACTCACTCAGTATCATGAAGATAGCATGCGGGTGCCGGACGTGGTGTCTCACACCTGTAATCTCAGCATTTTGGGAGGCCAATGCAGGTGGATCACTTGAGGTCAGGAGTTCAAGACCAGCCTGGCCAACATGGTGAAATCACATCTCTACTAAAAAATAAAAAATACAAAACTTAGCCAGGCATGATTGTATGCACCTGTAATTCCAACTCCTCGGGAGGCTGAGGCAGGATAATCACTCAACTGGGGAGGCAGAGATTGCAATGAGCTGAGATCATGCCATTGCACTGCATGCCAGCCTGTGTAGCAGAGCAAGACTCCGTCTCAGAAAAAGAAAAAAAAAAAAAAAAAAAAAAGAACAGCATGGGAGAAACCACCTCCGTGATTTCATTACCTCCCACCAGCTCCCTCCCGTTACACATGGGAATTATGAGATTGTAATTCAAGATGAAATTTGGGTAGGAAGACAACCAAACCACATCAGTTACCATTTAGGGCAGTGAGGAAAGCTCTAAGACTAGGTTTGGTAAAGGAAAAGTGATCAGGAGCTCAGTTTTAGACATGATAAGATTGGATGCTTCCTTGTGGAAATGTTGATAAGGAAGTTCAGCAGATAGATCCAATCCAGAAATAAAAATTTTGAGAGTCTGAGTATATAGATGATGCCTTAAGTCCGGTTCCTTAGAAGCAGAGCTTGAGACAGGGATTCTTGTATAAATGATTTACTCAGGGATTGGGTAAGTGATTTATTACAGCCCCCAGATGAGATCTGTAAGAAAGCAAGGGAAGTAGGATAGAATGGGGGAAGAAGCTAGGCAAAGATGTTGGTTCCATTGGGCATGGTGTCTCATGCCTCTAAGCCCGGCACTTTGGGAGGACAAGGCTGGTGGATCACCTGAAGGCAGTAGAGACCAACCTGGCCAACATGAGGAAACCCTGTCTCTACTAAAAATACAAAAGTTAGCTTGGCATGATGGTGTGTGTCTGTAATCCCAGCTATTAGGGAGGCTGAGGCAGGGGAATTGCTTGAATCAGGGAGGCGGAGGTTGCAGTGAGCAGAGATTGCACCATTGTACTCCAGCCTGGGCAAGAAGAGTGAAACTCTCTCTGAAACAACAACAACAAAAAGATGTGGGTTTGGCTGACATCTGGGCTCAGCCTGATCCTGTGGGGGAGCTCTGGGAGTAAATGGCACCAGAGTGTGCCCCTGTGGGGCACCAGAATGACCATTTGTATCCGCTCACCCCCACCTCCCCATATCAGTCGGTAAGTGATCTGGGTAGGATGACAGCAGGGTTTACCACACACTGTGTTCAAAGCCAGGGCAGGGGTGTAGACAGAAAAAGGGAAAACAGGCCAACGATAGGCCCCAGAGCACTTTACCTATTGTTGTTCAGGAAGATGAGAAGAAACCAGAAAAAAGCACTTATTTTAAATTGAGCATAAAACACCATAATAAAAGGCAAAATTGCTGTCTGTCGGTTATGACACAATGCATTAACAATAGTCCTTCCTAATTTATGAATTGATCCTCCACAAACCTCTTGTCCCTTTGAAGTCTTTTTTGTCCACGGGAGGGATATGGTTACTTCTCTGGGCTTCAGTGCACTGCTGAACGTGTGCTCAGCTTTCCTCCTTCATGGGTCACAGTCACAGGACGTAACCCACCTTCATCCACTCGAGGAAATTGTTCTTCTCAGAACCCACAGGGAATTTAGATGTTGTTTTCCATACTAATTGGAAATGCGCACATTTCCTTATGGTGAACATTTGTTTCACTAACATTAAATCTACACCCTGCTCCTCTGTTGTCATGCCATCTTGTATACCCAACATCTTTTGTTTTAAAACCAAATCTGAATGTAACTTTTTAAAGACATTTGAAAGGTAATTAAATCCAACAAGTATAGTATCAACATGCATATACTTTCCATTCATGCCGCAACAATACAAGTAAATCTGCAACCTTACAAATGCCCAGAGAAACCCACTTGAAGGTCTCTGACAGAGAATAGCCTGTTGCCCACCCAGGTCCCTGCTCCATCACCTCAAGATGATTGTCTAACCACCAGCAATTCAGCTTCCAAGCAAAACAGAGGAAAAATGAAAGAGCCACATGAATTTTTTCTAAAGAAATTAAATTTACTTTTTGGGGAAAACTAGTGTAGTTTCTAGTGAGAAACTAGCACTCTAAAATTAAATTAAATCAAATTTCTGTATCCTGGGCTTTGTGCCCCAGCCTGCTTATCCAAGCAAAGCCTGCTGGTCAGGAAGCCTTATACTCCTCCCGCTGGACCCCCACTAACCTTTATATTGGATATATATATTTTTAGTTTTATTTTATATTTGGCTGACAAGTAATAATTGCCTATTATTGTGGGATACAAAGTGATATTTTGATACATTTATACACCATGAAATGATCAAATTAGAGTAATTAGCATGTCTATCACTTCAAACATTTTTCATTTCTTTGTGGTGAAAATATTTTAAATCCACTCTTTTAGCTATTTTAAAATATAAAATGCATTATTATTAACTATAGTCAACTTGCTATGCAATAGAACACCAGAACTTTTCCTTCTGTGTAACTAACTTTATGTCCATTGGCTAACATCTTTCCTTTCCCCATCATCACTCCCCACCCCAGCCTCTGGTACTCTAGTAACCACCATTCTACCCTCTACTTCTATGAATTTAATTCTTTAAAAGATTTTATATATAAGATAAATCATAGAGTATTTGTTTCTGTGTGTCTGGCTTATTTCACCTAACATACTGTCCTCTGGGTTCATTAGTGTTGTTATGAATGACAGGTTTTCATTCTTCTTGTTTCTGAGTGAATGGTATTCCATTCTGTTTGTATACCACATTTTTAATCTATTCATTGGTTGATGGATACTTAGGTTATTTCTATAACTTGGCTGCTGTGAATAATGCTGCAATAAACATAGGACTGCAGATATTCCTGGCATAGTGATCAAACTTCCTTTGTGTGCATATCCAGCAATGAAATTGCTGGATCATCTGTAGTTTTTTGAGAAAGCTTCATCCTGTTTTCCAAAATGGTTGTACTAATTTACAATACCACGAACAGCATATAAGGGTTACCTTTTCTTTACATCCTTACCAACGTTTGTTATTTTGGATCTTTCTGATAATAGCCAATCTAATGGGTATGAGTTGATGTTTCATTATGGTTTTAATTTGCATTTTGCTGGTGATTAGAGATGCCAAGCATTTTTTCATTTATCTGTTGGCCATTTTTATGTCTTCTTTTGAAAAATGTATATTCAAGTCTTTTGGCTATTTTTAAGTAGAGTTATTTGATATCCTATTATTGAATAGTTTGAGCTCCTTGTATATTTTAGATATTAAATCTTTATCTGATGCATAATTTGTAAATATTTTTTCCCATTTCATGGTTTGTCTCTTCACTCTATTAATCGTTTCCTTTACTGTGCAGAAGCTTTTTAGTTTGATGCAATCCTATTTTTGGTCTGTAAAATGAAAGAGAAAAGTGAAGAACCAATAAGACTTAAAGAAACTATTACTGAGTAATGTAAAAGACATTATATCCATTTAGTAAGAACTGGATGCTATGGAAAGAAGGCACAAAAAAGAGTTTTTGGAACTTAAAAACACGATGGTGTAAGCAACAAAATTCAGTAGAAAACTGCAAAGAAATTTTAAAGAAATCTCCCAGACCAGAAAATAAGGAGGTACAAAATTTGAGAGGACAGAGAAGACATAAAGACTACAGTCAAGACTGGAGATCAAACATCTAATAGCATTTCTAAAAAGATAATAACAAATAGGGAGGCTTTGGGTCTTTTGTGTCACAGGCTCTGACCAAGCTTCCCCGCCTGGGATAGACTCTTACTGAGGCTGGAATCTACAGTAAATGTAACTACACTTTAATGGTATTCATTGCATTCTGTCACTTTTTCCATTGCTCCTGTTTTTAACTAGCACAATGGGAACATTTGTCCTCTGATTCACTGAGTGGTTTTAGGCCAGGAGTGGCTTTTATAATGACAGTCCCCTTAATCCTATCGCTGACTTTTCCAATGAAGTAACAGCCTGTAATTAAAACAATGGTGCACGGGCGGCCTCCATGGGATATGAACAGCAGCTCAGCATGGAATTCAGGTAATGAGATTTATCAGTGGCTGGGCCAGGAGGCAAAAGAGGAAAAGCAGGTTCTGGTCGTGGCGGTGTGGTCTTTGCGAGTCACTTCAAAGTCCTGAGCTGCAGTCCCTATGAAAGAGGCGTGGGTTCTAAGAGTCCTTTCAGTTGGGCCTGCCCAGCAGAGTGAACAAAGTCAACCTGAGACTTCTGCTCCTTTGGAGGAACCCTGGGGTACTGCTCATTCAAGCAATGCACATGGGACATCCAAAGCTGTCGGGACAGTTGAGGACCCCTGTCAGAGCAAATGTCATGGAGAAGTGGACTCTATGTCCTCTCTCCCTTAGGCTTAGCCAACTTGTGTCAGCTTCAACCACTAGAATGTAGTGGGTGCGATGCCCTGTGATGTCCAGGCTATGTCACAGAAGGCCACATGCCTTCTTGAGCTTGTCACTTGCTTGCTTTTGGGACACGCCCTCTTGGAACCTAGCTGCTGTGACATGCAGAGCCAGAGCCATGAGGAAGAGATGCAGGTGCTCCAGCCAACAGTCCCAGCTGAGCTTGACCTTCCAGCCACCTCTCAGCCTGGCCCCAGACGTGGGGGGATGACCCAACCCAGCCACCTGATTATCTCCCAGCATTCTGTTTGTTGGTTGGTTGGTTGGTTTTTTATGAGACAGGGTCTTGCTCTGTCACCCAGGCTGGAGTGCTTGGCATGATCTCGGCTCACTGCAACCTCCACCTCCCAGATTCAAGCGATTCTCCTGCTTCAGCCTCCTGAGAAGCTGGGATTACAGGCATGCACCACCATGCCCAGCAGATGTTTTTTGTATTCTTAGTAGAGATGGGGTTTCACCATATTGGCCATGCTGGTCTTGAACTCCTGACCTCAGGTGATCCATCCGCCTCGGCCTCACAAAATGCTGGAATTTTACAGGTATGAGTCACTGTGCTCAGCCCTCTCCCAGCGTTCTGAGCCTCCCTCATTAAGGCCCCAGACACTGGGGAGCAAAGGCAAGCCCTGGCCACTTGGGTCTTGATCCACGGAATTTGGGAGCATAACAAAAGGGTGGTCGTTCATGCCACTAGGTTTGTGATGGGTTGCTGGCAGCAGAAACAACTGGAACTCCAGGTCTGATTAAAGAGTTTACATAATAAGACTTATTTAGCTTGCTGTATACCCTGTTCTAAGCAAAATGCAAATATTAATTTGTGTTATAATAAAATTCACCTCTATAACAGGTCTGGGAGGTCCATACTATTATTGTCTGTGTTTTACAGGTGAGGACACTGAAACTCAGAAAAGTTAGGTAACTTGCCCAAAGTCACACAGCCACCAAGCTGGAAAGACAGCATTGAAACTGAGACACAGAAAGTGTGCTCTTAACCCCCTTCGCAGGTACTTTGCTTCCGCTCAGATCTTCCTGCATTGACTCCACCTATAGCCTCTGCTAGCTATCAGCATTCTCTGTTTCTGCCTTGCCTTGATAGAAAGTGATTGGGGGCTCCAGGAAAACGCATCCATTCTGCATATCTTGAGAAAAAATATCTAATAAAAAGGTACCATCTCCCTAGGAAAGGGCAAGTGCACTGTGCATCTTTCAGACCCGCCTCATGAGGATTTCTGGTCCTGAGCTGATTTCTTGGAGGCCCCAGGCAGGGGCTAATTTACATGTTTGCAACCCCATGCAGCCAGAAATTGCTTCTTCAGCGGCAAGCCCCCACTCAGCAGTCATTTCTTTGGGTGCACATTGAGTGCCCAAGTGTTTGTGAGCTTACTCAGCAGGCCTGCTATCTCCAAAAGAGGACACTGCATGACAGTGGCCTTCAAGAGCCTTCAAGAACTCTTAGGGGCTGGATGAATCTGATTCTATAAAAACATTTACACACCCAGTAGCACATCCTAATCAATAAAGTATAATCCTTTGTGGTCTTCTGGCAGAAACTCTTTTTTGTAACTCTACTTCCGTCATTTAAAAGTGTTTCCGGCCAGGTGCAGAGGCTCACGCCTGTAATCCCAGCACTTTGGGAGGCCAAGGCAGGCAGATAACAGGGTCAGGAGATCGAGACCATCCTGGCTAACACGATGGTACCCCGTCGCTACTAAAAAATACAAAAAATTAGCCAGGCATGGTGGCACACACCTGTAGTACCCGCTACTCTGGAGGCTGAGGCAGGAGAATCGCTTGAACCTGGGAGGCGGAGGTTGCAGTGAGCGGAGATTGCACCAGTGCATTCCAGCCTGGATGACAGAGCAAGACACCGTCTCAAAAAAAAAAAAAAAAAAATTTTTCCTAGAGCCACGGGGTCTATTGGAGTGCCATTAGATCATGTACAAATCAGTTACAAATGTCTCCTCTTCAATTATTTATTTTTTTGAGATGGGCATTCACTCTGTTGCCCAGGCTGAAGTGCAGTGGTGGGATCATAGCTCATTGCAGCCTCCACCTCCCCAGGCTCAGGTGATCCTCCCACATCAGCCTCCTGAGTAGCAGGGACTACAGGCATATACCACCATGCTGGCTAATTTTTTGTAGAGACAGGGTTTCACATGACATCCAGGTTGGTCTTGAACTCTTGAGCTTAAGCAATCTGTCTGCTTTGCCCTCAAAGTGCGAGGATTGCAGGTATGAGCCATTGCGGCAGGCCCAGTTGATTTTTTTTTTAAACAAATAAAAGTCTCAATAAAAATGGCTTAGCTTCTTACCCACCTACTATTCTACTTGCAGAACAAAAGAAACAAACATTAATTTAAACATAATTGCCAAGAGAGGGCCTTCAAACATCATTGATTCTTCCTTCCTTCCATCCCTCCCTTCCTTCCATGCCCCTTTCTTTCTTCAAATTATGTGCTTACCAGTTTTAGGGTGAGAACTATGAGAAGTCACAGACACAGGAGAACACTGCGAAAGTTCTGGGAGGAAACTGCATCTATTTGATAGAAGCCACAGCTTTACAAATCTCCTCAAGCCCATCCTGCATGACTCAGAATTCATTCTGAAGTGATTCCCTCCTTCCCCATGCACTGCTTGCCAATTGAACATAAAAACATATCCACTAAAACAAAGTTAATTCTCCCAAAACTTCTCACTGTCCAGATTATGCTCGGCAGAATATAAGCCACCGGATCTGCTAAGGCAAGTTAGGGAAGGTGAAGCAAGGAGCGTGGGAGGGAGTTCTCAAGTTCAGAGAACTTCCATCCTGCTTCATGGCCTGCACCTGTCCGTTTCTGTTTTTCTCATACTCGTTCTAACACAATGAAAAGTGGAAAATGTGCCTTGAACTCCAGTGACCTTCATCTACTCTCTTTGAATGTGGTCATATGCCTCTGTGCTGGATATTATTCAAAAAAATTCACCTTCTGGAATCCCTGAAGGTAAAAAGAGCAGCCTAGATGCAGCACAGCTCAACACGTGGGCGAACATGGCTCCAGCCTCCTCTTTCCATGTTGATGCTCTGCCTGTAACTTAGAGGGTGGCTCCATTACACGAGCTTATGAATGCTCTAGGATAACCCAGTTGACTGTGATGAAGTAAAGTAGATTTTAAAAAGTCAAAAAATTTAGGATTTAATGGAGGAGGAGGAGAGTTGTCCTGGAAGGTAATAAATGTCCCACTGTGACAACACAAAGCCCTCCTCTGTATTATACTGCAAGACCCACCTCTGGCTAAGATACCAAGAAAGGAAAGGATGATCTAGAGGCAGAGATGAGTGTTTTTTAACATCCTAAGAAAATGTGAGAGTACTATTAGAAAAAATAGATTCTACAAGGAGGATGGTGTAATGGTGGGAACATAAAAGAGAAGAAAACAATAAGAAATTCTCTAAATAAGAGCATTAAAAGATGTCATTTAAGAGTCTCCCCAAATTGAACTAAAAACCTACCTTAAGACTTACGAGTCATGTAAGACCCAGTTTGTATCTGCAAGTACTAGATCAAGCAATTAATCTCAAATTAGGAAATCTTTCATGATGTCAAAGCTTCAATGCTTTCAAAAACTAAGACGCTGCAGTGATGACAGTGATGATGACGATGATGGTCACTATTATTACAAGAGCAACAATACAGCTCAGTTCTAAGTAAACAAAACCTCAGCTAAGTACTTACAAATCTTGGCTCATTTAATCCCCACGCAACCATAGAGGTTGGATCCTTTTCACAAATAAGAAAATCGAGGCATAGGGAGGTTAAACACACTCAATTGGCACCATGAGAGGCCGCAAAGCTCCGCTGAAGGTGATGATAAAGACAAAGATGAACCCATCTGCTCCAGGAAGGTGGGCGGGTCCTTTCCAGGTAATTTGGAGTCACCTTGGGTTTGAAGGTCTAATCCTCAGCCTGACATATTCAATAAGCTCCTTTGTTAATTCAGAGGTAATCCAGTCTCAAGAATTGTACCAATTAACATAGGTTCAGATTTAATTATAAATCAGAATATCACATTTTTTTTTTGAGACAGAGTCTCATTCTGTTGCCCAGGCTGGAGTGCAGTGGCGCAATCTTGGCTCACTGCAATTTCTGCCTCCCAGGTTCAAGCAATTCTCCTGCCTCAGCCTCCAGAGTAGCTGGGATTACAGGCAAGTGCCACCACACCCAGCTAAGTTTTGTATTTTTTTTTCCTTTTTAGCAGAGACAGGGTTTCACCATGTTGGTCAGGCTGGTCTCGAACTCCTGACCTCATGATCCATCCACCTCCGCCTCTCACATTTTTAATTCAGAGATTCCTAAGCTTTCATTGGTTCATGGCTCAGTACTTTTTGCATTGTGCCCCTAAGTCAAAAGAAATACAGTTGACCCTTGAATGTTATGGGTTTCAACTGCCTGGGTCCACTTACATGTGTATTTTTTTTTTTTGAGACAGAGTCTCGCTCTGTCACCAGGCACCAGGCTGGAGTGCAGTGGCATGATCTCCACTCACTGTAACCTCCGCCTCCCGGATTCAAGCAATTCTCCTGCCTCAGCCTCCCAAGTAGCTGGGACTACAGACGTGCGCCACCATGCCCAGCTAATTTTTATATTTTAGTAGAGACGGGGTTTCACTATGTTGGCCAGGATGGTCTCAATCTCTTGACCTCATGATCTGCCCGCCTCGGCCTCCCAAAGTGCTGGGATTACAGGCATGAGCCACGGTACCCGGCCTGATAAGATATATTTCTAATTATTGCTTCTTTTACTCCAAACCATGGAAAAGGATCTAACAGGCTAGGTGCGGTGGCTAACGCCTGTAATCCCAGCACTTTGGGAGGCCGAGGTGGGCAGATCATGGGGTCAGGAGATCAAGATCATCCTGGCCAACATGGTGAAACCCCGTCTCTACTAAAAATACAAAAATTAGCTGGGCATGGTGGGGCATGCCTGTAGTCCCAGCTACTCGGAGGCTGAGGCAGGAAAATCACTTGAACCAGAGAGTCAGAGGTTGTAGTGAGCGGAGATTGTGCCACCGCACTCCAGCATGGTGACAGAGTGAGATTCTGCCTCAAAAAAAAAAGAATCTAAAAAAATGATGCCCTTCTAGAAGAGCGAAGGCCTCCTGGCAATGTTCTCTTTAACTCATGATGTGGGTTAAGAGGAGTGAACCAATGTTCTGTTTCTGACTGATTATGAGACAATTTATGTATTTTCTCACCTACATTCAGCCTTCATCTTTTTTTTTTTTTGACTCAGAGTCTCACTCTGTCACCCAAGCTGGAGTACAATGGCACCATCTTGGCTCACTGCAACCTCCGTCTCCTGAGTTCAAGTAAGTTTCCTGCCTCAGCCTCCTGAGTAGTTGAGATTACAGGTACCCACCACCATGCCCAGCTAATTTTTGTATTTTTAATAGAGACAGGGTTTCACCATGTTGGCCAGGCTGGTCTCAAATTCCTGACCCCATGATCCATCTGCCTTGGCCTCCCAAAGTACTGGGATTACAAGTGTGAGCCACCGTACCCGGCCATCCTTCATTTTTTATTTTTCAAAGTATATAGTTATCCATGTACGAGGCTGGCTGGAAACTCCTTCGCAAATAAAAGTATACCCTATAAGTGCACTTAACAGACCCCTTTTCACTTCTATTGTCCACAGAGGCATAAGCAAGGGAAAAATATTCAAAGATAAGAGTCTCTACAATAGTAGAGAAGTCTTGAGGCTGGGTGTGGTGGTTCATGCCTGTAATCCCAGCACTTTGGGAGGCTGAGGCAGACGGATCACCTGAGGTCAAGAGCTCAAGACCAGCCTGACCAACATGGGGAAACCCCGTCTCTACTAAAAGTACAAAAATTAGAGGCTGGGCATGGTGGCTCACACCTGTAATCCCTGCACTTTGGGAGGCCGAGGCAGGTGGATCACCTGAGGTTAGGAGTTCGAGACCAAGCTGGCCAACATGGTGAAACCTCGCCTCTAATAAAAATACAAAAATTAGCTGGGTGTAGTGGCAGGTGCCTATAATCTGAGCTACTTGGGAGGCTGAGGCAGAAGAATTGCTTGAACCCAGGAGGTGGAGGTTTCAGTGAGCTGAGATCATGCCACTGCACTCCAGCCTATGGAACAGAGTGAGATTCTGTCTCAAAAAAAAAAAAAAAAAAAAAAAAAGGGCAAGCCAGTTACAATGGCTTACACCTGTAATTCCAGAATTTTGGGAGGCCAAAGTAGGAGGATCACTTGAGGCTAGGAGTTTGAGATAAACCTGGACAACGTAGCAAGACCTCGTCTTTACAAAACATTTTTAAAAAATTAGCCAGGTACAGTGGCATGTGCCTGTAGTCTCAGCTACTCAGGAGGCTGAGGCAAGAGGATCGAGCCCAGGAAGTGGAGGCTGCAGTGAGCCATGCTTGTGCCACTGCACTCCAGCCTAGGTGACAAAGTGATACCCTGTCTCTCAGAAAAAGAATTCAGAGTAAAGTATGAATTGTAAGTTAAAGCATGCCGTGTCCCAGATTTCCTGCAGAAATGTTGATGTATGCCCCAAGAAGTCTGTTTTCATTTCCCAGTGCTGCCATAACAAAGTACCCTAACCTGTGTGGCTTCAAGCACAGAGATTTATTCTCACAGTTCTGGAGGCCAGAAGTCTGAAGACAAGGGGATTTTGTTTGTTCGTTTCTCCTGTATAGGCTGTGAGGGAGGATCTGTCACAGATCTCTCTTCTGGATTCTCATAGCTTCCAGAGTTCCTTGGCTTGTAGGTGGCCTTCTGTCTCTGTCTTGACATCGTCTTCCCTTTGTACGTCTGTGTCCACACATCCCCTTTTTATAAAAACACCAGGCATATGGGATTAGGGTTCACCCTCATCACCTCAGCTTAGCTTGATCATGTGTGAAGACCCTATTCCCAAATAAGGTCCCATCCACAGATCCTGTGGTGTAGGGCTTCAGCATCTTTTGGAGAGACACAGTACAACCCATAACACTATAGATTTTCAAAGAGTTTTAGTTTGGGTTTCTGGGTTTTATTTTTTCTTTTTTGTGTCAGATAGGTGATGGGATGATGTAACAAGTTTTGAAGGAAGCATACATCATACAATAGCATGAAAATCCGTTCGTCATGCTTAGGCTTTGGTGTTTTTATTTCTATTTTCTTTTTGTTTTGAGACAGGGTCTTGCTCTGTTGCTCAGGCTGGAGGGCAGTGGTGCAAATATGGCTCATGAGCCTTTACCTCCTAGGCTCCCGTGATCTTCCCACCTCAGCCTCTGGAGTAGCTAGGACTACAGGCAGGTGCCACCATGCTTGGCTAATTTTTTTTAAATATATTTTTGTAGAAATGGGGTCTTGCTACGTTGCCCAGGTTGGTCTCAAACTCTTTGGCTCACACAATTTGTCCACCTTGCCCTCCCAAAATGCTAGAATTACAGGCATGAACCACCATGTCCAGCTGTTTTTTTTTTTTCAACACATAAGGATCACACTCTATTTTTTGTTTGTACCCTGCTCTTTTTACTCAAAAATATACCTTGGCGGCCGGGTATGATGTCTCACGCCTGTAATCCCAACAGTTTGAGAGGCCGAGGTGGGTGGATCACTTGAGGCCAGGAGTTCGTGACCAGCCTGGCCAACATGGTGAAACCCCGACTACTAAAAATACAAAAGTTAACTGGGCATGGTGGTGCATGCCTGTAATCCCAGTGACTTGGGATGATGAGGCAGGAGAATCACTTGAACCCAGGAGGTGGAGGTTTCAGTGAGCTGAGTTCATACTACTGCACTCTAGCCTGAGCGGCAGAGCAAGACTCTGACTAAACTATACACACACACACACGCAGCTTGGCAATCTTTTTATACCAACATTTGCTGGTACAATTTAAATTCTATTTTAAATTTCATTTAGATTAATTCAATCTAAATAGTATTCTATTAAACTCTACAATTAAAAAATAGGCAATGCATTTAAATGATTCAAAGTTCAAAAGCTATGAAAGGGTAAAGAACTGAGTCTCCCATATAGTAGACAGTGACGTACGTGTGTATTGAAATTTAAGTGAGGCCAGGTGCGGTGGCTTATGCCTATAATGCCAGCACTTTGGGAGGCTGAGGTGGGTGGATCACCTGAGGTTGGAAGTTTGAGACAAACCTGGACAACATGACAAAACCCTGTCTCTATTAAAAATACAAAAAGTAGCCAGGTGTGGTGGCACGTGCCTGTAATCCCAGCTACTTGGGAAGATGAGGCAGGAGAATTGCTTGAATCCGGGGAGCAGAGGTTGTAGTGAGCCAAGATCACACCACTTCACTCCAGCCTGGGCAACACAGTAAGAATCCATCTCAAAAAAAAAAAAAAAAAAAAAAAAAAATCTAAATGAATTAACATTAAAGAAAAGGAAAGATTTGGTTCTTTGGGTGCGTGGGCCACATTTCAGGTGCTCCACTACTTCAGGTGACCCTGAAACATGGTCCTCATTGCAGAAAACTCTATTGGTTGGTGCTGGTGCAGCCTTAAAGCCTCTCTCCCATCCCCTCCTGAAAGCTAACCACTGTTAGGGTTTTTTTTTTTTTTTTTTTTTTTTTTTTTTGTGATTCCTTTCTGAGATGATCTATGCATACAGTGAGCACATGGAGTTAATACATCCACTTATAAACAATAAGCATCTCCCATGTAGTGCGAATGACTGTGTCATAGTCCATGCAGTGGAATTTATTCAGCTAGTTTCATAATGAAGGGCTCTCGAGTTTTTCCCAGGTTTTCACTTTTACAAATGTTCTGCCTTGAACACCATTCTATCTGCAGAGTAAATTCTTAACAGTGGAATTCCCTGGCCACAAGGTTTATATGGCTTTTTCTTTTCTTTTATATATTCATCCTTTCATCTTTCTTTTCTTCCTTTCTCTCCCTCTCTCCCTCCCTCTATTCCCTCTTTTCCATTTCCCACCACTTTTATTTCCCCTTTCCCTCATGTCTTCTCCCCCTCTCTCTTTTTCCTCTCTCCCACTTTTAATCTTCTGCTATGAAAAGGCATGATCCTAGATCACTACAACCTCGAACCCCCGGGCTCAAGCGATCTTCCTGCCTCAGCCTCTCAAGTAGCTGAGACTACAGCCTGTGCCACCTGCCTGCCTGCCTGCCTTCCCTCCTATTTTCATTTTCTTTTCTTTCTGTTTTTGTGGAGACAGGGTCTTACTATGTTGTCCAGGCTTGTTTTCATCTTAGTAGGTGCTTTTCAAGGGTTCTTATCCAAGGGTACCTGCATGGAACTTAGTGAGTCACTTGAAGCCCCTGTCATTGTGTTGAAGTTTTGTGTCTGTCTCCTCCATCCTGGGGAGAAGGTTTAAACTTCCGCCCCCTTTTCAAGCAGGTCTGTAGCTTCAAAAAATGTCAAAATGTTGGGAGGCTGATGCAGGAGGATCCTTTGAGGTCAAGAATTTGAGATCAGCCTGGGCAAGATGGTGAAACCCTGTCTCTACTAAAAATACAAAAATTAGCTGGGCATGGTGGTGCATGCTTGTAGTCCCAGCTTCTCGGGAGGCTGAGGCAGGAGAATTGCTTGAATCTGGAAGGTGGAGGTTTCAGTGAGTCAAGATAGCGCCACTGCACTCCAGTCAGCATACAAATAGTAGCTTTAGACTTGATCCCACCAGGCGTGACCGCTGGGCATGTTCAGCAGTAGATCTCCTGATTCTGCCTCAGTTTCCAGTGTCTTCTCAGAGAGGCCTCTCTGTAACCTTATATGAGATGAGGAAACTGAGGCAGGTGAGCTCATGAATACAAACTGCCAGAGCTTGGGTTCAACTTGTCTCCAAGTTTATGGAATTTAAGGTTGATGCAGGGAGAGTGTTCCGTTCAGTGCCCCTCCCCCTGGTGTGTGGGTTGGGTCCTGGGTTGCCTGGAGAGCCCCAGTTTATGCCTGCTGACCTGACGCATTTATAACTAGTGTTCTCTTTAACCACAAAGTGTTGTGGTTTTGGTGAGAAATTCTGTGCTCACCCTGTTCACGTGCACCCTGAGGAAGCTCTGACACCACTGCGCAGCCTCGGATATAGACTGGAGAAAGCCGTCACCAGGATGTGCCTGTCAGCAGGAAAAGCTTCGAGCAGAGTGGAGAGTGGGTCTCTGTTTCTGTAAAAAGGGAAGGAGCGGGGTGCGTCTGTATATTTGTGCACACACACACACATCCATACACGTGACATACCCATACACACGTCCACACACACACACAGACATCCACATGTAGACATATCTGTACATACATTCGTATGCACACATCTGCATGCATATCTGTACACATCTGTACACAGCATCCATACACACACATCCATGTTCACACACATACAAATGTAGGCATATCTGTATATACATTCATATACACACCTCCATATATATACGTATCTGTTCACACCTCCGCACACATATCCATACATACACACAAACATCCACATGTAGACACATCTGTATATACATTCATATACACACATTCTGTGTACTCACACATCCATATATACATATCTGTATGCATGTCTGTACACACACAGTCCACACACACATCCATATTCAAACACATCCACATGTAGACATATCTGTAGCACAGTCATATAGACATCTCAATATATATACATATCTGTTCACATGTCCATACACACACCTCCATACGCACATCCATGTTCACACACATCCACATGTAGACATATCTGTACACATACATATACACACATCTATATATACTGCTTTACACACATCTGTACACACATCCATATACACACACATCCATACTCACAGTCTACATGTAGACACATCCATGTACACACGTCTCTGTACACACATCCATATCAACACACATTCGGACACACATCTGTGTACACCCACGTCTGTATACATACATATCTATACACATACACACCTCTGTATACACACACATCCATGTACAGATACATCTGTACACACATGCACACATATTCGTACACACACATCTGTGGGATCAGGGAAAGACACCATTGAGTAGTGACGGTCTGGTAATAGCTAGTGTTGCTTTGACATCTTTTGGGTAAACTGACCGGCTGGTGGCCATCAGAGAGGGGTGTGGGGTGGGTCTGCAGGTTGGCTGGGCCATCACATACGATATTTGCAGTTGCTCATGGCTTTTCCCGAGAATCTTCTGTGTGGGCCTTGGAGTGTCTAGTGAGTTGTCCCTGTGGCCCAATTGCCAGTGTCTTCCCCTGGGCAGCTCTGTCTCAGTCTTGCCAGGTCTGCATTGCTGACCAACAGAGAAAGTTCTGGCCTCTCCAGCCTTTGCAAGGACTTTGGATTGTACCATAAGAAAGGCTAGCGTGCCTTCATTCGACGTGTCTGGTTGCCGCATGGAGATCAGTTACCAATGGCGGTATGGGAGCTGGGAGAGCCAGGAGGATGTTGCTGTGAGAAAGTTGCTTGAGCTGGTGTGGCAGCAGAGGTGGCAGAAGTGGTTGATTCTAGACACATTCTTTAGCGACAGTGGACTGAGTCCCTGATGGATTGAATGAGGGGGTTGTCAAGGAGACAAGAGGAGTTCTTTGTATTTATGTCTGAGTTTGTAACATAGGTTTCTAATTTTGAGATATTCAGAGTTTAAAAAATTGGGGAAGGGCAGTGGAGCAATCTTGGCTCATTGCAACCTCCACTTCAAAGGTTCAAGCGATTCTCCTGCCTCAGGCTCCCTAGTAGCTGGGATTACAGGTGCATGCCACCACGCCTGGCTAATTTTTGTATTTTTAGTAGAGATGGGGTTTCACTATATTTTCCAGGCTGATCTCAAACTCCTGATCTTGTGATCCATTTCAGCCTCCTAAAGTGCTGGGATTACAGGTGCAAGCCATGGTCCTCGGCCTCAAGAGCTCTCTTTTTGGTTCCTTTCTTATAACATCCTGTTCCATGAATGCAATTGTCTTCTCTTAGAGTGTAAATTACAGAATTTTGGGGAGTTTTATCTGTTTCCTCTGAGTTTCTCTTTTCTTTTTATTTCTGTATTTCCTGTCAGAGGCTTTCCCCCAAATGCTAAGCCAGCCTTGGATATGTGCTTGCTTGAGTCGGCTGCTCAAAATATTGGTTACCCTATTTTCAAACAGGGTAATTCTGTTTTGAGTGTACTCAGAAGCTGCCAGAGGATTTAATTCAAACCAGCAGTTTAGCAAAGTTAGGGATCTCATATTCTGGAGCAGAGATTTAAAAGTTTGTTTAAAAAAATCTATTCTCCTTAAAATCCTTTTATAAAACTTAGAGTAAGAGACCTGCCAAAACAGAGACGAGGGAACGCATTTCCACACTTGGGCACCTCTCGACTCTTCTAGATCCCGTTAGGGCAGACTGAATGCTAGTTCTCTGCCAATCCAGGATTAGGCCCTAAGGCTGCTGTAAAAAGGATCCCAGGAGAAAACTCAGGAATAAAAGCAAAGAAAGTGAGACATCCGGCTAACATGACCAGAAGCCCTCAGGAAGTAAAGAGGGGAAAAGAAACCGAGAAATCAGGAAAATCCTCAGACCAGTTAATTCACCTTTGGAGTAACTGGAGAGCCAGAGCTTCCTAAAAGATTAGAAAGCTCCTGAATTTGAACAGTTGAGGACAAAGAATCATGAATGGCCTAAGGCAGTCGCCCAGCGTCTCATGGAGGACTGGCAGGAATGTTCCCAGATGGTGGCAAGTTTGCAAGACTTTTACTGGATGACTCATGAGGCCACCCAGAGGCCCAGGAGCCAGCCCTGGCCCTGTCCTCATGAAAGGGCTCTACATGGGATTCTGGGATACAGATGGAAGGACAGCATGTTTTCAGGTCCTGCCTGTGCAGATGCAGTTGGCCTTCCAGCTCTGGAGTTTCAAACCCAGGCCTATGCCATCCTCATTCACTTTGAGGGGCCACTGTAGGCTCTTCGACCCATAAGCTGCGTGTTAGGTGTAGGTAAGTCACCTACAGCCTAAACAGCAGCAGTAATGACAAGGAACAGTGGCATCATTTGCAGATTTCATTTGTGTTTTACCCGTTTACATTCGTTGAGCACCTACTATGTATCAAGTACTCTTCTGGGCACGTGGAAAATGGTAGAGAACAAGAAGGCAGAAACTCTTGCCCTTGGGGAGCTTATGTTCATTTCGTATTTGTTACCTCTAATCCGGGTAATTGTGTCCAATGAGTATTGTTTAACCCCCTGTTTTACAGATGAGAAAACTGAGGCACAGAGCGGTCAAGTCCTTTGCCTAAGGTCACACAGCTAGTGAAAGACTGTGCCTGGATTCCAGTCCCAGTCTGTGTGACACTAGATGCTGTGTGCCATGAATCCCCTTGGGTCTTTGCTGTCAAATGGTGACAGGGACCCCAACCATGCCCACCTCACTAACACAGTGAGATGGCGAAAGGTTCCGGATGGCAAATTGTAAAAGCACGGGGCTGCCATGTGTCCTGATGCTCTCTTAACTCTGCAAGCTCATGATAAGCCCCAGCTGAGACCGTGGGGCCCAGTTGTCCCCTACACTGCCAGCTGCGTTAGTGGCTTTGGCCTGTTTTTCCCTCTGCACAGCAGGCACCCTTTGCACCTGCAAGGTGATCCTCCCACCTCAGCCTCCTGAGTAGCTGGGACCACAGGCACATGCTACCATGCCTGGCTAAGTTTTCACCCTGTTGCCCAGGCTGATCTGGAACTTCTGGGCTTAAGCAATCCACCCGTCTTAGCTTCCCAAAGTGCTAAAATTACAAGCCTGAGCCAAGGCACTTGGCCTACCCAGTTGATTTTCAAAAACTGTTTAGAGATGAGGGTCTCACTATACTGCCCAGAGTGGTCTTCGACTCCTAGACTCAAGTGATCCTCGTGCCTCAGCCTCCCAAAAAGGGTTGAGATTACAAGCGTGAGCCATTATGCCAGGCCAAATTTTGATAATTGTATTTTCTACTCAGAAAAAACTAGCTTGATGGACTTACGGTGAGGGGACAGTTGCAGCACAGCGCCTTAGGTAATTTGCTTCTTCTTTATCATGTAGAGTTGGAGTGGAAACTCTCTGAATCTGGAGCAATTAAGACGGAGCTGGATGAAAACTCTACGAAGCAGATTGAAGACGTGTTGCTGTCCTCAGTGCGCTGCTCTGTCCCCACGTGGAGGGACAGCGATTCCGAGGGGGACTGAGGCTGCAGCTGCTATCACGTGCCGAACTTTCTGTGACAAATTGTCTGAATTTTTTTAAAAAGGAAAAAGCAAGAATGAGTCCTTCTGGTTTTTAGTTTTGTATAAATTATGTTTTAAATCTTTACATTTTGGAAATCATAGCTGGAAATTCTGTTAAATATTTTACAACTCTTTTTTTAAATCATAGTATTTCCTCTAAAAAAAAATTAAAACCAGCTATTGGTATGGCAAATGTGTGTTTTCCTGATTTATATTTTAAGTAAGTCATAAAACCTATCACTATTTTTTGCCATATAACTATAAAAAGAAATACTTAGTTTTAAATAAACACAAATAAATTATACATTGGAAAATTGCAAACTAAGCCTTATAGACACATTGTTTTATTTCATAAAGAGCAATGAGATTATCAGCTCAATATAGGAATGGTCTCTAGGACAAAAGAATCTTAGTATTTATCCCATTTAGAGAAACAGACTATTTTTGTGAAACAAACATTCTATTATTGAAGAAATAGCTGAAAGATTTCAATTTACTGGCATATTTGGTTAAATGTGTTTTCTCTAGAATAATTTATCTCAGACTGTTAACGAATTTTTTTTTTATTTTTTATTTTTTTGACGTGTAGTTTTGCTCTGTTGCCCAAGCTGGAATTCCGTGGCACAATCTCAGCTCACTGCAACCTCCGCCTTCCAGGTTCAAGCAATTCTCCTGCCTCAGTCTCCCGAGTGGCTAGGATTACAGGCGTGTACCATCACAATCACACCCAGCTAATTTTTGAACTTTTAGTAGAGATGGGGCTTCACCCTGTTGGCTGGGCTGGTCTCCAACTCCCTATCTCAAACTCCTGATCCACCTGCCTCAGCTCCCCAAAGTGTTGGGATTACAGGTGTGAGCTACCTCACCTGGCCTCTTAACTAATTTTGATTTCTATAAAAGGACATTAAATTACTTTTTGGAAATATATAAGCAAATACATAAATAAACTGTGTCTCAAACTCATTTTGTGTTTCATAAGTGTGATCACGTGTGTGTGTGAGAAGTGGTCCCCTCAAATATTGTTAGACTGTTGGCACATTACCCATATGACATAAAAAAAAAAATACCAAGATGTTTTGTGAACCAGATCCTGTTAGCATTTCTTACTTTTTAATGAATGAGCATTGATACTAAACAATTAGAGGAAATATTATTTTCTGATATTTGTGTTGAATGATGTAGTACTTAGTGCTGGTTTGAATCTTGCTTTTTTTTTTTCTTCATGGAGTTTCACTCTTGTTGCCAAGACTGGAGTGCAGTGACGCAATCTCAGCTCACTGCAACCTTCGCCTCCCAGGTTCAAGCGATTCTCCTGCCTCAGGCTCCTGAGTGGCTGGGATTACAGGCATGTGCCACCACGCCCAGCTAATTTTTGTACTTTTAGTAGATACAGGTTTTAACCATGTTGGCTGGGCTGGTGTTGAACTCCTAACCTCAGGTGATCCGCCCGCCTCGGCCTCCCATCATGCTGAGATTACAGGGTGTGAGACACCGCATGGCCTAAATCTTAAGCATCTGCATGGAGTTCTTTTAGATTATATTGTGAAATTTATTTTTGCTCTAATTCAAAGAATGACAAGCAACTCTGACCCATTTTATGTCAGAAGTATCTGAATTATTTGGGTTCCCCCCAAGTCCTTTTTTTTTTTTTAATGTAGAGTTGGGATCTCCCTGTGTTGCCCAGGCTGGTCTTGAGCTCCTGGGCTCAAGTGATCCTCCCTGCTCTGCCTCCTAAAATGTTGGGATTACAGGTGTGAGCCACTGCACCCAGCCCACATACACAAGAGCCAGTGCTGCCAATAAAAACATTCCCTAGTGGTTTACCTTGAAAATGTTTCATGGAATTTGAATTGCAGGGTTGGGACAAATTTGGTCAGTCCTCTTACTTGGATGCTGGTTCCGTGGGGTTTGTAGGAGAACTGCCTTCTTAGATTTTTCTCTTAGTAGCTGACATTATAATGAGATCTTGGGGGAAGAACAAAGGTGGAAAGTTCAATGCTGTATTTGCCTGACAGTTTAATATGTACATTTACAAGGAAAAAAAGGGTGGTGGTTGAAGAGGGGGCAGTGTCCACAGTGACAGAGAACAGCGTGAGTCCATTGTGAAGCCCACACAGGATCTAATTCTAAGTATTTGCTGTGCCATTGCGATGGAAGTGTGAAAACTGTGCCTCATAATTTTGCTTGCACACCAGGCGAGTACAGAAAAAGCTCAGGTGTCTGTGGCATTGGCAAATGAGCCCTGTCTGGCCCTCATGGCACCTGGGACCCAGGCAGCTATTGAGCTGTCTGACAACTTGATTCAGTGGTTTGGAACCTGACCTGCAAGTTTCTTCAGGTTAATTCTTGGAGACTTCCCTGTAATACTATGATCTTCTTTCTAATTCCTTTGGCACATTAGTGATGTGACAGAGGTGACATGACTTGGTGCTTAAGCATTGAGCTCCCCCAGTTCCACAGCAGGAACACAGCAGTGACCAGAGGGGACACATGGACACCTGGAAGCCGTCTTTTGTGCTTGGAGAAAAGGGTTGTGGGGAATGTGCTAAGTAGCCCCCACCCACATTTTCTTTTTTTTTTTCCAGACAGGATCTCACTTCGGTTGCCCAGGCTGGAGTGCAGTGGCATGATCTCAGTTCATTGCAGCCTCAACTTCCTGGGCTCAAGCGATTCTCCTTCCTCATCCTCCTGACTAGCTGGGACTATGGGGGACCACCACCAAACTTGAACTCCTAGGGTCAAGCCATCCACCCGCTTCAGCCTCCCAAGTGCTGGGATTACAGTTGTGAGCCACCTCACCCGCCCTAGGTAGCCCTTTCTGAAGTAGTTGGTGGAAAGTGTTCCAGAAAATTGGGATAGTAAATGATTGGGAATAGTGAAATTGATAATCAAATACTTCTTTCTTTTGTGGAGGAGAGAATGGATGTGGATAGATTACATAAGTCTTCTGCATTGCACACCTAACTTTACCTTCTCACACCCTGAGGGGGCAGTCACAACTTCTGCAGAGACCTGCAGCAGAGCCGCTCGCCAGTGGTTCAGAAGGACTTCAGAAAGTTACACTGGCCTGGACTCGGTGACTCACACCTGTGATCCCAGCACTCAGTGGCCTGAGGTCGGCAGATCACCTGAGGATAGGAATTCAAGACCAGCCTGGCAACACGGTGAAATCTCTATTAAAAATACAAAAACTTAGCTGGGCATGGTGGTGCAACACCTGTAATCCCAGCTACTCAGGAGGCTGAGGCAGGAGAATAATTTGAACCCCCGAGGTGGAGGTTGCAGTGAGCCAAGGCCACCACTGCACACTTCAGCCCAGGTGACAAAGTGAGACTCTGTCTAAAAAGAAAGGTTGTGCTGGCTATGAAAGGCACCTATGAGAGAGATGGAAGGCAGTTTAGAAGGGTGTCCCTCTGTCATCAGGGAGGGTCAAAAAAATTATTTTTTAATTATTGTTTGGCATTTACTCCCTCCAGCTTTAAACTCAATCTTTTTCTTTTTTTGAGATGGAGTCTCACTCTATCGCCCAGGCTGGAGTGCAATGGCAAGATCTTGGCTCACTGCAACTTCCACCTCCTGGGTTTAAGTGATTCTCCTGCCTCAGCCTCCTGAGTATCTTGGATTACAGGCACTTGCCACCAGCCTGGCTTATTTTTGCATTTTTAGTAGAGATGGGTTTTTGCCATGTTGGCCAGGATAGTCTCAAACTCCTGACCTCAGGTGATCTGCCTGCTTTGGCCTCCCAAAGTGCTAGGATTACAGGCATGAGCCACTGCACCTGGCCTAATTTTTGTATTTTTGGTAGAGACAGGGTTTTACTGTATTGGCCAGGCTGGTCTCCAACTCCTGATCTCAATTGATCCACCTGCCTGGGCCTCCCAAAATGCTGGGATTACAAGTGTGAGCCATTACGCAATGCCTCAACCTTCTTACATAATCCCAAATCTTGATCAACTACTTTTCAGGTATGGCAGGCAACAAGTGTTGTCACTGCAGCTTCTGCTTGAGGCACATGCTCCCGTGAAAGGAGCTGGGTACCGTGGCTCACGCCTGTAATCCCCGCACTTTGGGAGTCCGAGGTGGGAGGATCACCTGAGGTCAGGAGTTCAAGACCAGCCTGAACAACATGGAAAAACCCTGTCTCTACTAAAAATATAAAATTAGCAGAAGTGGACAGAATGTACTTAGGTTTTAGCAAGTGTCAAAAATAACTGAGAGTGAAGCTCAGATCCAAGGTTTCCACAGAGTCTCAAGCATAAATATCTGTACCTGTTAGAAAAATGTTGAATTCCGCTACAAGTGGAATAGCAAAGGAACAGCATGCACTACAGCAACTCTGAAAACAGAATACCAAATTTCAGATTAAACTGTAAGTAATGAGGATTGCAGATTTTTAAAAGTAATTTTTCCTTCTTATTTTCTATTTTATGAAATTATCTTACATATATGTTTAGTAATCTTTGCAACCATTTTAGAGTTGGGTGAACTGAGGATCACAAAGGTCAGAGTTATTGAATAAATGAATATTCATAGAGCTAGGCCACTAGATTTATTAACACTTTGGAGACAGTAATATTCCAACCAGTTTTAAATACAGAAACATTGACAGTTCTGAAAATTTCCACATCATTAAGAATGTGTCAATATACATAAATTGTTAAATGATGAAAGAAAAAAACATGTTAGCCGAACATAGCAAACTTACCATTAAGAATATTCAATTATTTGTTGTTCTTGTTGTTGTTGTTGTTGACATGGAGTCTAGCTTTGTCACCCAGGCTGGAGTGCAGCAGCACGATCTCAGCTCACTGCAACCTCTGCCTCCTGGGTTCAAATGATTCTCTTGCTTCAGTCCCTCGAGTAGCTGGGACTACAGGTGTGTGCCTTCATGCCTGTCTAATTTTTGTACTTTTAATAGAGATGGGGTTTTAATAAGTTGGCCAGCCTGCTCTTGAACTCCTGACCTCAAGTGATCTGCCTGCCTTGGCATCCCAAAATTCTGGGATTACAAATTTAAGCCACCACATCCAGTCCACATTCAAATTTGACATTAAATTATAAAATATTGTGGCTGGGCCCACGGACCCCAGTCTGGAATACCAGCACTTTGGGAGTCTGAGGCGGGAGCATCACTTGATGTCAGGAGTTTGAGACCAGCCTAGCCAATATGGTGAAAACTCGTCTCTACTAAAAATACAAAAATTAGCCAAAAAATTAGCCAGACGTGATGGCTCACATCTGTAGTCCAGGCTACTTGGGACACTGAGGCAGGAGAATGGCTTGAACACAGGAGGCGGAGGTTATGCTGAGCCAAGATCACGCCACTGATCTCCAGCCTGGGTGACAGAGGAAGACTCCATCTCAAGAAAACAAAAAAGAAAATCAATTCAGGTATCTCTAAAAGCTTACCACCAAGGAAAATGGTTATATCCACAGATTTCCTCCCCAAAAACCAGCTTATTCCACACTGAAATCACCAGCAACTCAGCCCTAACTCATTTACCACAGTGAGAAGACAAGTCAGTGAGAAAAGCACTAACTATGAAAACAAAAACCAAGGCAATCCAGGTCAACTTCAGCTGACTGCAGACATCTCTTTCTTTCTTTGAGCACACAGCACAACTCACCGCGGTGACTTTTTTACAGACCCCTCTTTGATTTCCTCCACAAAACCTGTCAGGCCAAGATAGTTAATGATGTCTCAAAAGAAACAACCATTATGAGAAAAACATGCAGTATGTCTTGCAATGTGTATTCCTTAAAAATATGACAAGGAAAAAACATGGAGAAAAACCAGGGCATTTTAAAGCAATCTACAGGCCAGGCATGGTGGCTCAGACCTAGAATCCCAGCACTTTGTGGGTCTTTAGAATTCTCTGTCAGCCATGTTTGGGTACATGGGCCAGGCAAAATGAAGAGTTGAATTTAGTAGAGAATAGGAAAGAGGCAAGGTGAGGGTACAGGAACAAAGAGATTTCTGGGCATTTGTTGCTTTCTGTGAGAAACAATTACACATATTTATTTTGTATTAACAGAACAGACAATTCAGTATTCTTTATGTAGCTACATAGTCCAGAAACTTGCATGATTTTTGTACACTGAAGAAAATAATCATAGTTTTCCATTTTGTTTTATCATATTGCCTCATTTATATCATTCATTAGTATGTCTATAGAATGTAGATTGCTTTTATTTTATTGTTTTTATTTACTTATTTATTTTTGAGACAGCGTTTCACACTTGTCTCCCTGGCTGGAGTGCAGTGGCACGATCTCAGCTCACTGGAACCTGCACCTCCTGGGTTCAAGGGATTCTCCTGCCTCAGCCTCCTGAGTAGCTGGGATTACAGGCACCCGCCACAACCCCCGACTCATTTTTGTATTTTTAGTAGAGATAAGGTTTCACCATGTTGGCTCCTGACTTCAGGTGGAGAGGAGGCTGTAAGTAACTGCCACCCTGGATGCTTTTACGTGAGAAGAAAGAAAGCTCCCTGAATGCCTCTCACATATAAAAGAGCAAGATGGCAAGGTGTCTGTGTGGCCCAAGGAGCCAGAAGTAGCAGACTATGGGCAAAAGAATTGTGACCAAAAGCTAGAAAAGGGAAGGTCTGCAGTCAGCCTTGTCTTCTATCTCTCTGGTGTTTGCTTCTCATGAGCAGAGTCTGTTTTCCAAACGTCAGGACACTGAAAAGACCTCTGCTCTGGAAGTTGATAGGAAGTCATATCCATGAATGTAAAAATGCAAGATCAAGGCTTCGCCCACAAACAATGCCTAAAATCAAGGGGAAAAAAGAAGAGCAGAAGGGAGATCGAAGTCCTACCTGGCCCAGCCTGGGCCAGCCCAAGGAAGGTAGGATTCAAGGAGAAGAAATCTAGAGAGAGGAGCTTTGGACCACATCATTTCCTATAAGGGACAGTCAATGAAGTTGGCTCTTCCGCCAAGCTACAAAACGGGCTCTTTAGTCTCTTCCTTTGGCCCTTAACAGCAGCAGTAAATTCATTAATCAGATTCACCAAAATGCTTTTACAACAATTGTAATTGCTCAAATTAGACATCCTTTTCCTTTCTCCATGGGGATACTGTGTATGCACTATACAATTATCAATGTATAGTATTCTATACTAGGAAATATGACATATAACATATAAATATTAGTCAATGATATTAGTGAACATGTATAAGAAACACTGAGATGATCTTGCAGGATTTCGCCTCCCCAGAATTCAGCCACTTAGTACTGTTTCAGCTTTCCTACCACCTCTGCCAGCCAATCCCATCATCTTGGTAATCTGGCCTCCCTATTGGCTATCGCACACCTTTAAACTGCCTGCTGTGTGACATCATTAGCTCACCAAGCCTACTGCCATCTGGTAGAATCTTGGGGTAGCCTGGACATTTGTATCATTGCAGGTGACCAGTGACCAGTGTGACAGTGGCCTTCATACTGGACACATGCACTCCTTGGCTTCAGCCACACAGACATCCACTAGGATAATCTCTTCATCCCTTGTATCTACAGTTGATGTTTCTTCTTCTCTGACCATGTCAGGTAAAGAGAGAAACTTTCTTGACAGTTTTTCATTTGACTTCTTTTCCCCTAACTGTAGATTTCTTTACCCCTATAGTCTGAAACAGCTTGGAAAAACAAGGAAAGTGTTCAAGTAGAAATCTAGAAACCTCATGTCCATTTTGGCTTTGACATTTACTAGCTGTGTGACTTTAGCAACTCTTTTATTCTCTCACAAAATCTGTTCCCTCATCTGTTACATTAGGATAATAGATTGGTTATTCCCTCTAGCCCCTTTCTTTTCTAATGCTGAGTCTTAAAGAACACACATATAGAAAATGAAATCAGACATTTTTGAGGGTGTTTCTTTCAACAGAAACAGAGAGAAAACCTAAGTGGCATTGAAAACTAACAACATATTCTGTGGTGGTTCATGTGTAATAGCCTCCCTCCACTAATATTTCAACTTCACTATTTTAAATTTAGTGATGTTTTAAATATTCAGCCAGGCATGGTGGCTCACACCTGTGATCTCAGCACTTTGGGAGGACATCTCCTTCACTAATATTTCAACTTTACTATTTTATGTTTAGTGATGTGTAGCGATGTTTTTAATATGCAGCTGGGCATGGTAGCTCCCGCCCGTAAACTCAGTGCTTTGGGAAGCCGAGATGGGAGAATCGCTTCAGTCTAGAAATTAGAGACCACTTTGGGCCACATGACAAGACTCCATCTCTATAAATTTTTTTTGAAAATCGGCCAGGTATGGGGACATGCGAAGTACTCAAGAGACTGGGGTGGAAGGATCAGTTGACTGAGCCCAGGAACTTGAGGCTGCAGTGAGCCATATTCACACCACTACACTTCAGCCTGTGTGACAAGGCCAGAACCTGTCTCAAACAAGCAAACAAAGTACTAGTCACGTTCTGGATATTCCTCTCTGAACCAGATGGAAAGAGAAAATGAAGAGTACTGGGTTATAAGGAGGCAGATATTCTAGGGTAGGAATTTGGGATTTTAAATGAAAGCAGAAAGACCGGGTCCCCTACACTTACTCTTGGGATATGCTCTGGAGAATGACATGATGATTTCAAGAGAAAAAAAAAATGTATTTTAAATTTTAGAAGAAAAGCAGAAAGACAACAGATTGAAATCTACTCAGAATAGGGCTAAATGAAGTTGGTTTTAGCAAACGCTTAGATCAATAAACTAGGAAGGAAACAGGCTAGAATAGAGTATCCCTAGAAAAAGCAGTTTATCAGAAGTCACGTTCAGTTGTTTTTTCCTGTTGCCCTTTTGAACACAGATGACACTTGACAGTTTTTAATATAAACATTTTAGAAATGCATTTTAGAAAGGATGCTTCCAGGCAGAGCACGGTGGCTCACCTCGTAATCCCGGTACTTTGGGAGGCCGAGGGGGGAGATCACTTGATGTCAGGAGTTTGAGACCAGCCTGGCAAACATGGTGAAACCCCATCTCTATTAAAATATGAAAAATTAGCCATATGCAGTGGTGTGCACCTATAATCCCAGCTACTCGGGAGGCTGAGGCATGAGAATTGCTTGAGCCTGGGAAGCAGAGGTTGCAGTGAGCCGAGGTCAAGCCACTGCACTCCAGCCTTGGTGACAGAGTAAGACTCTGTCAAAAAAGAAACACACACACACACACACACACACACACACACCCATTTCTTCTGAAACTATTAGGTAGTATTTTGACTTAGGATAAGAAGCCAGGCTTGAAGAGGGCAAAGAAGGATGCTTCCGATTTACCAATGGCCTGGCTTAAGGGTAAACGCTAGGAAATGTCACATGACCTGTAGAAGCAAAACATGACAGTAAGGATTATAAAACTCACAGCTGTACTATATTCTAGTAGCCCAAAATTGCCATATTAAAAGTTTTATTTCTCCTGGTTTCTGGTCTATGCTCAGAGAAAAGAGTCCTAGCAACGAAGTCATGGTAATGATATTAACATAACGATAAAATGTAAACAGGTCAATCTGACCTCTCTCAGCCTCAGTTACTCATGAAATGAGATCCTTCTCTAAGGACCTCCCAGTTCTAATATGCTCCCATTCTACGAAATACTTATGAGTCAATACTTGCCCATATTCAAGGGAAAGATAAGGAAGGGAGAAGGTTGCTTCTAGCCTAGGAAATAATGTACCAACCCAGACCTCTTGGGTCTTCTGCCTATCTGTGCCCATACTGGACACAAAGGAAGTTCATCAGAACAGGACCAAACTGCTTCAGCACTCATGGCCATCAGAAAGTGTTTGGCTTTTGGTATCTCAGTGAGGATCAGTATTAGAGGCTTCCTGATTGCAACAACCTTAAGATAATACTGTTCTTCAAATAAGGTGAAATTTTCTCAATCTCACCAGTTTATTCATCTCTCTCTTCCTTCCTACGAAGATTTCCAAAACACCTCTTTACTTGGAACTGCAAATTCTCTGCAGTGCTCTCTTCCTGTGGTCAGCAATGCGGCTTCCTTAACAGGAAGCATCTCCAACTTCTCCAGAGCCTCTGTTCCAGCTGTGGGCTCAGCATGGCTACTGCCATCAGCCTCTGGCACCTCTTTCCAGCCACTCATGGGCAGTGCCTACCTTTACCAACATTCTAGGACAGCTATGTTGTCTGGGGTTAGCAGCCAAAGCCACAGCTCCACTTCAGCTGCCTCTTACCCAGGCGCTTTTGAGTGGGACATTACAGCAAGCACAGCAAAGAAGTCACCCTCACTCAGGGACTTCACTGTGACTGTCACTGACCAGAACACAGCTGTCTCTTGCATGTCTATGACATCCCAGCATGATAAAACTTCACATGCCAGTATTATGGTCCCTCTGTATCCAACACTATCTGCCAGCCTTGTTCAGGGGATACAATCTCAAATTCCTAATCAGCAGGGCCATAGCCTGTCACTTCCCTACCAGAAAGGAAGCCAGGTCTATCACTATCATCCAGGCACACTGGGGCCTCATCTGTCTGGAGAATTTGGCCCCTGGCTGCAATCCTATGGCTCTGGGTCATCTACAGGAAATAGGGCCTCTGCCCATCAACCAGAAATGGTGATGGTGTTAAAGGAGGGTCAGCCCCTGAATGATCTACCAGAAGTCTCCACTTCTGGGATGTATTACTCTGTGTCTGCTCAACGCATCACACAAACCAGTTTGCAAGGTGAGTACAAACAATAAGAAAGGAGAAGAATACATACAGCATTGAAAGGGAAGATCCAATCTATAGCTGAGGGGTAAGTCCATGGGGAGGCAGAATTTAAGTCCTGAGACTTCAACCACTATTCTTGGGCACTGCTCTCCATTTTCAGACTCTATCTAAGAACACCTTCTAAGTAGGAAAGTGGAACACTATAATGGCCATCTATGCCACATTTGAGAGAGTCAAAAGAGATACCACACTTTATATATATATATATACTTTTTATTGCATTTTAGGTTTGGGGGTACATGTGAAGAACATGCAAGATTGTTACGTAGGTACACACACGGCAGTGTGATTTGCTGCCTTCCTCCCCATCACCTGTATCTGTTATTTCTCCCCATGCTATCCCTCCCCAACTCCCCACGCCCTGCTGTCCCTCCCCTTTTTCCCCCTGACAGACCCCAGTGTGTGATGCTCCCCTCCCTGTGTCCATGTGTTCTCATTGTTCAACACCCGCCTATGAGTGAGAATATGCAGTGTTTGATTTTCTGTTCTTGTGTCAGTTTGCTGAGAATGATGGTTTCCAGGTTCATCCATGTCCCTACAAAGGATGCAAACTCATCCTTTTTGATGGCTGCATAATATTCCATGGTGTATATGTGCCACATTTTCCCTGTCCAGTCTATCATCGATGGGCATTTGGGTTGGCTCCAGGTCTTTGCTATTGTAAACTGTGCTGCAATGAACATTGATGTGCATGTGTCCTTATAGTAGAATGATCTATAATCCTTTGGATATATACCCAGTAATGGGATTGCTGGGTCAAATGGAATTTCTATTTCTAGGTCCTTGAGGAATCGCCACACTGTCTTCCACAATGGTTGAACTAATTTACACTCTCACCAGCAGTGTAAGAGTGTTCCTATTTCTCCACATCCCCTCCGGCATCTGTTGTCTCCAGATTTTTTAATGATCGCCATTCTAACTGGCGTGAGGTGGAGATACCACACTTTTTAGTGCCCTGGCTGATCAGCTCCCCTGCACCAGATGCTGTAACGTCTTTCCTTCATCTATTACTTTAGACTCTTTGGAAGGCACTTCAGAAGTCTTATCTTGGCAGAGACCTTCTGATTTTCATTAACTTACAATAGGATTTAAGACCTTGTCCTCAGAGATCCTCGCCAAAGCAGACAGGCTCAGAATCTGTGCTAGCTTACATATTTCAAGAGGAAGGGCTCCACTCTCTCCCCTAGTCCATGGTGTAAAGTGTTACCCTATATGAGAACGTGAGGCTTTATAAAACATCTCCTATTTAAAAATCACTTTCACTTTTCATTTGGCTTACAAAAACCCTATGAAATTCAAAGAAAGCCAAGAAAGAATCATACCAAATGATAACCACTAAGAGAAAAGTCATTGCCTATCCCTTAATGCAGGGTCTTGTCCATGCTCCCGAGGAAGAGCTAGTAGAAAGGACTTGCCCATGTTACAAAGGTATCCGATTGCTGCATTGGTGTGTAGGGGGAGCACCTCACTTACCAAGGATTGACTTCTTCCTTGATTCTTTTGTAGTGATGGAAACTTCCCTGGGGATGGATACTTCCCTGGGATTGCAATCTCCAAGCCAGACATTTTGTCTGGCACAAACTTCAGAATTCTCCAAGTCCTGCAGTAGCAGAAATATCCAGTTATTACTTGAGAGTAATCCATCACATGAGCTTGAGGACATTTCAACGATACCTCCAGTCCAGAGTCCAGCTAATCTCTTGACACTGTCTCCAGCTCCAAGCCAGGACAAAAGCGACAATAAGAATTTGGATGAGATGAAAACCAAACTGTCAAAGACTCTAGATGCCTACCAGTTCCCAAAAGAAAATCAACATCCTCCACTGCTTCCTTTAGCAATCCCTGATATTCACCACCTTCTGTCCTGCATTGATCCTCTTGGCCAAGAGGAGCAGCCTGCTTCCAAAAATACCAATCTGAGAAACAACAGCCTGAGTCTTGAGGGCCAAGGGAGACTTGAAAATGGGATTGAGTCTAGCAGTGATCTTGCAGACATCACTACATTGGTGGAGGTTACTCACCTCCCCTCCATCTTCAGTTCCTTACAAGGTCTTGACCAACCCCAAACTCCCTCCATCTTCAGTTCCTTACAAGATCTTGACCAACCCAAAAGTCCCTCCTCAAAGAAAGCCAAAGATCCCAGTGCCATCAAGGTAAAACAGGTGCAGGAAAAGTCAAGTGTCTTAAAGGGTCACTCCGATCAACTCAGGAAGAAAAAGCATAAAGCTGCCGAGCCTATCCAGGGTGCTCCCAAGACCAAAATCCAGCCAAAGAACCCAGAGAGCCTAGCAGAGGGAGAAGTGACTGCTTGCGGTGCTAGTGCCAGAGACAGCGCTTCTGTGAACAAGGGCAAACCTTCCAGCAACAAACCTCACAAAGCGCCATCCAGCAGGAGCAGCACAACTAAGAGGCATGGGCAGGAGAAGACCAAAAGGAGCAGAGAGAACAGCTCCAAGAAATCTGAAGACAGGAAGCAGTCAGGGACCAAAGTCAAGGGAGAAGAGAAGCAAATCATTCCCAATATGAAGCGGAAGAAAAATCAACCTGAGCTTAGCCAAGAGACCATCAAAAAGCCACGAAGCTCCCTAGGTATGCACATGCTAGAGTCTGTGCAAGTTTTCCAGGCACTGGGGAAAAAGACCGACAACAAAACTGGATTCTCTTCCTCCCGGACTCTGGGAAGCTCAAGCAACACCCAGAAACCCCAGCCATTCTCAGCTCTCAAACCATGGCTGGATACCCAATGTGAGGGGAAAGGCCCAGAGAAAACTCAACTCCAGGCACAGAAACCGGATGACAGGGCTGAAAAAGAGTGTCCATCTCCATCCCAGTATGAGTTGCCACCACCTGGGAAGGTCAAGTTGGTACCTTTGCCCTTTCTGACCCTGGACAAACCTCAAGCCCGACCTGTTTCTCGGCGGCCACACCCTCTGGCCTCACGTAGGCCTGCTGTGGCTTGCCCTGCTCAACCTGCTTCTACTAACTCAGCTCACTCCACTGCAGTCAATCCATCCCAACAGGCTCCTACCAACACATCTTTGACAGGTCCTGCCAGACCAGCTCAGCCAATTTCGACCAATGCAACCCAACCCAGTTCAGCCAACCATAACCAGCCTCCTACTGCCTCTCAGTGTGCTTCTTCTAGGCCAGCACCCTACAAAACATCATCTTGCTCTTCTCTCCAGTGGGAGCCTGTTTCCACTGCTGTGACCAATCTCCAGTCACTGCCCAAACCTCACAATCCATTTCTAATCCAAGACTTCGGCTTACAACCCAGGCCGTGGAGGACACCCGACATTTCTGGGCCAGTAGTGTCAACACCCATCACAAAGGAGCAGAGGCCGGAGCGTGAGGCCATGAAGAGGAAGGCTCAGCAAGAGCGTGAGAATGTTGCCAAATACACCTCTTTGGGGAAACTGCAGTTCTTCATCCAACGGGAAAAAGACATGGCAATTTCTCAATATTATGGCTACAGAATCTAAGAGCTGCTGAGACTGTTGGCTTTACTTTGGACACCAGCTGGTTTTCCAAATAAATAGACAGATATAATTTATTCATTCCGATAATATATGTTTAAAACTTAATAAAGAAAGCGAATAGAGTTAATAGATAAATAATAAAGAGACTTTTGAATTCGAGATGCTGTTGACTGTGGGTTTTCTTTTGGGGGTTGGATCAAAGGCTGCCTTAGAAGGAATTATGGCTGGGTGCAGTGGCTCATGCTTGTAATCCCAGCACTTTGGGAGGCCAAGGTGGGTGGATCACCTGAGGTCAGGAGTTTGAGACTAGCCTGGCCAACATGGTAAAACTCATCTCTGCTAAAAATACAAAAATGTGGCTGGGTGTGGTGGTGGCTTCCTGTAATCCCAGCTTCTCTGGAGGCTGAGGCAGGAGAATTGCTTCAACCTGGGAGGCTGAGGTTGCAGTGAGCCGAGATCACACCACTACACTCCAGCCTGAACAACAGTGCAAAACTCCATCTCAGAAAAATAAAATAAAAACAAGAAGAAATGCAAAGATGGATGGTGGGAGAATAGGCAGAACTGAGGAAAGAGCAAGGAACGTGGTCCAGGACTAAGAAGGTCAAAAAGGGAGAGATTTCATGGGCTTATACAAAGAATCAGAAATGGGTCAGACTCCAGTCTAGAACTGCCAAACCAAAACAGGGCTTGAGAGAGGCAAAACTTAGCTTCAAAAATGAATTTCCTAGAACTGGGTTCAGTGGGAAGGTAAGTTGATTCTAGGAGGAAAATTGGAAGGAGAACTAGAGAAATTCTAGTTTCCTTTGATAAAACCCTGCAGATTCAAAGGAGAATGGAAGGCCATTTAAAAGATATTGGATTTGTTCTTAATATCCACCCATAACACAAACGGAAACATTTTATGAGAACAGCAAAAACAATTAACTGAGACTGCTGGAGAGTCAAGCCCAAATGCAGTGAATTATATAATTCAACTATAATTACACACAGTAAACATAAGTGATAGACAGTGAGATTCTTACAGCAATTTCTAAGTCTTTCATACTGAAGACCTAGTGACAATAATTGCTCTTCCACTTTGGTGCAAATTTCTTTTATTATTGTGCAATCCAGTTTCTTCTGTGTGCTCCAGGCTGATCAGTCCCGGGATGAACACATCTTTATAGAAGGGCCTATATTAATATCTTGCCAAAATTATATATATATTTGAAATTCACTTGTAAGGATCATTTTCAGGGGAGCTACGACAGAAGTCTTGTTTTTCCCACTAGCTTTGCAATATCTACTAGCATTGCTCCTGCCATTTTAAAAAAGCAACTCAACCTCTAAGCCTCTTTGCTCATTTGTAAAACAATTATAATAGGACCAACTATAACCTTCCTCATAGAGATAGGGGTATTATAAGGATTAAATGAGGTAAAACATGTAAAATGCTGAGCACAGTGTTTAGAACATAACAATCCTAAATGATGTTAGTCATTAGTACTATCATCTTTTTTTGTCATCATTCTTATTAAATCTAATTATCAAAAATCCTAGTGAAAAGGTACTGCAATAATTCCAATTTTACAAAGGTCCTGATAATTTTAAGAAGTAACTGGAAAAATCTAGCTGTGTGTTCTATATTTAGAACATTGACATAGCTCACACAATTATTTCCAATTGTTTTACTGCTAAATTAGGCAGTTTTATATAGACTGAAACTACCCATCAATAATTTAAAATCTTTTATGGCACAAAGGAAATTGTTGTTTTAAGTAATATTGGTAAAAAAGTTACCTAGGTTAAAACAATGTATCTATTGTGGAAGTGGCATACTTACTGTGTCTTCTGAGTCGAAGTCACCAGGGTGACTGGGAGACCTTCATACTGATCCAGTTTTAGTTGTCAGGTTTCAAGTACAATTGAATGCCATTTAAAAATGTTATTGTATCGACTTATCCTTGACACACCCAAAGGGCTTTCTGGTTCATTCATTCTAACTAAAAAATCCAAGAAAAAAATTAACTCCATGCCATTGTGCCAGTTCAAAGCTGCTCAGGGAAGTGACCTGACAGGTGTAATGCCAGAAATAAAAGCTCTTGACTTAACATTTATATTCATTTCAACTTCCATTCCCAGATACCAAGGCAATTTAGGGACATTTACAGAATACTTTCAGGGCAATGGGAATGGAGAATTATGGGTCTCGATTACTGAAGAACATCAGAAACTGCTTTTAAAAGTTGGCTTGCAAATAAAGAGTAATTTTCATCAGTTTGGGGTGACTCATTTATTTGAGTCTTAATTCACAATGTTTTAACCTGAGCCTCACAAATTACTGTAACTGAACCCAGGTTCGGCTGCTTGCTGCTTAAAAGCCAAACACAAGATATGAGGTTCGTGGGAGGTAAAGCAGGAAGACGGTGAACTAGCATTCTAAAGTACCATCTTCAAATTTCCATGCTGGCTGGAGGATTTTTATGGGAGGAGGATATAGGGAAGAAGAGGGTGTTTGTATCAAGAGGTGACAGAGGAATGTAGATATCTGGGCTCCAGTGACAGATGGAAGAGGTGGGGAATTTCTTTGTCATTGGCCAGGTCACAGTGCTCCTGTAAATCTTTTTTTTTTTTTTTATTATTATTGCATTTTAGGTTTTGAGGTACATGTGAAGAACATGCAAGATTGTTGCATAGGTACACACGTGGCAGTGCCTTCCTCCCCATCACCTATATCTGGCATTTCTCCCCATGCTATCTCTCCCCAACTCCCCACCCCCCGCTGTCCTTCCCCTACTTTTCCCCAACAGACCCCAGTGTGTGATGCTTCCCTCCCTGTGTCCATGTGTTCTCATTGTTCAACACCCACCTATGAGTGAGAACATGTGGTGTTTGATTTTCTGTTCTTGCATCAGTTTGCTGAGAATGATGGTTTCCAGGTTCATCCATGTCCCTACAAAGGACACAAACTCATCGTTTTTTATGGCTGCGTAGTATTCCATGGTGTATATGTGCCACATTTTCCCTGTTCAGTCTATCATCGATAGGCATTTGGGTTGGTTCCAGATCTTTGCTATTGTAAACTGCGCTGCAATGAACATTCATGTGCATGTGTCCTTACAGTAGAACGATCTATAATCCTTTGGATATATACCCAGTAATGGGATTGCTGGGTCAAATGGAATTTCTATTTCTAGGTCCTTGAGGAATCGCCACACTGTCTTCCACAATGGTTGAATTAATTTACACTCCCACCAACAGTGTAAGAGTGTTCCTATTTCTCCACATCCCCTCCAGCATCTGTTGTCCCCAGATTTTTTAATGATCGCCAT
>PVKV010020026.1:0-40759 GCA_004027835.1 Alouatta palliata | reverse complement strand
AAAACCAAACACCGCATATTCTCACTCATAGACGGGTGTTGAACAATGAGAACACATGGACACAGGGAGGGGAGCATCTCACACTGGGGTCTGTTGGGGGGAAAAAGGGGAGGGACAGCAGGGGGTGGGGAGTTGGGGAGGGATAGCATGGGGAGAAATACCAGATATAGGTGATGGGGAGGAAGGCAGCAAATCACACCGCCATGTGTGTAACCTATGTAACAATCTTGCATGTTCTTCACATGTACCCCCAAACCTAAAATGCAGTAAAAAGTATATATATAAAAAAAAGAGTCAGTTACTACTACTATCATTGTGGTTATTATTATACATAGACGAGGCTGCTAATAAAAAAATTTCATTGGCAGGTGTTTTTAGGGATGTATCTCCTGATAGATTCCAAAGGCTTCCCTGAAAGATCTTCAAGGGTGACCAAGAAAAGCAGTCAGGTGGGTAGTAAATGACAAAAAAAAAATTTTTTTTAAACACACTTGAGCTGTCCTCAGTCAGGCATATCCAGCAGATCCTGCATTTGGATAAACGGCAGCTCAGAAAGAGTCAGACACATCCAGCAGATCCTACATTCAGATAAAGGGCAGTGTGGAAACAGTCTGGATTTGGGAAAGCAACTGATGGCTTAAACTTGGATTAAAAATAGGCTCCACTGTTTACTAGGCGAAACATCTATTCATGAAACTCAAACAGTTTAAGAACACTGGCTCCAGAATCAGACTGATGAGGCTTAAGTCTCAGTTCTGCTACTTCTTTTTTCTATATTTGAAAATTAGAGGTAATAAGTAGTAGCTACTTCATTGATTGACATAAGAATTAAGTGAATCACCTGATATGAGGTACACAATATAATTCCTGACATGGTACTTTCAAGAGTCAGTTACTACTACTGTTATTGCTGTTGTTATTATAATTACATTAAATCCATATAATCATTTTTGATGTATTAAATTAAGTAATATATACAAGTTTAAACCCTCTGGAGCATGGTGTTTAACTTTATTGATACATCGTCTTTCTTAAATCTTTAAAAACTGTACTAAAACTTTTTAAATTAAGGCTGTCCAGTAAGGGAAAATTCTGTTCTTAAAAAGCTGAGTGAGTCCTCAGGTAAAACATTATTTCTCTAAATACCTTTCTCCACCATAAAGTAACCAATGGTCCTTTATGCCAGGGTCATACCTTCTGGAAGACTAATTGGCCCCAACTTTAACCCACATGGGTATTTAGCGAATAGAAAGTAGACATGTAGAAGAACAAAATGTCATTCCTTGAGGTTGTGGAGATGATCAAACACTGCTTCACACTGACATAGAATCCTTAACAATTTATGTTTTCTGCCTTTGCACCTACTCAGAATTTCCACCTGGTCCTCAAGTGACAGCTGTGACACGCAAGCTAAAGGCACTTAACTTGCTCCATGATTTCTTGCCCAGCTCTTTATTAAGAGTTAGATTTAGTAGAGTTTGCTTGATGCCTTGGTATATTATTCTATATATTACCTCTAAGAATTACCTTCTTTCCTAACTCACTGCCTTGTATTTGCAATCTTCAGCACTTCATTTATTGTTTATTCTTGGTTTGGGGGAAAAAATTGCTTCCCTTTGTTCTGATTCTTTATTTTTCCTGTCTACTTTCAAAATGCTAGAACAGTGTGATTATATCCAATTTCTCAAATTCAAAATTTAGTATGTATTGCATTTTCTTTAAAAATTGAAATATAGATCTGTGACTACATTGCTTAAGAAGAAATTGGATGTACAATGTGTACACATATACTTAATTTTTTATATTCTAATAGTTATTATTCCAGACATTTATGATCTATATTGATTTATTAAGTGAACATTTAAAAAACCCAATAATTTTAAAAGCCAGCATGTACTTAAAATAATGAACCTAAAATTGAATCATCTGATTGATCATCAATAAACCTGACAATTCACTCTGAGGTGGTTTCTATATACATATTTAGAAATTTGGAATCTTTCTTTAAACATATCCCATGCTACCTTAAAAAAATAAATAAATAAAACCAGAAGCACAAACAGGAGATGTATATGAAGTAACAGTGTGAAAGTTTTTTTTATTGTTGTTTTTCAGACAGTCTTGCTCTGTACCCGAGGATGGAATGCAGTGGTGCGATCTCGGCTCACTGCAACATCTGCCTCCCAGGTTTAAGCAGTTCTGGAGCCTCAGCCCCCAAGTAGCTGGGATTGCAGATGTACTCCACCACACCCAGCTAATTTTTGTATTTTCAGTAGAGAAGGGGTTTCCCCATATCGGCCAGGATGGTCTGGAACTCCCGACCTCAAGTGATCTGTCCGCCTTGGACTCCCAAAGTGCTAGGATTACAGGCGTAACACACCACACCCGGCACAATGTAAAGTTTCATAAGCTTGAACTCTCCCTGTGGGAAAACCAACTATTGTTAGCCTGGTGGGTTGTGTTTCGTCAATTCAGCATGTAAAAAACACTGTGAAGACGAGGCAGGGTGGCTTATGCCTGTAAAATCCTAGCACTTTGGGAGGCCGAGGCAGGCAGATCACGAGGTCAGGATATGTTTCACCATCCTGTCAACATGGTGAAACCCTGTCTCTACTAAAAATACAAAAATTAGCTGGATGTGGTTGTGCGTGCGTGCCTGCAGTCCCAGCTACCCAGGAGGCTGAGGCAGGAGAATCACTTGAACCTGGGAGGCAGAGGTTGCAGTGAGCCGAGACTGAGCCACTGAACTCCAGCCTGGCGACAGAGCAAGACTCCATCTCAAAACAAACAAACACACACTGTGAAAATCTACACTTAAAAAGTAGATATGTAATTTATAAATAATAAGGAAATTTAGATAAATACTCCTGATTGGCAAAATTAGGTGAAGATGAATATTGGCGGCCCCTTCTACTCATGGCATATATTTACCAAATGCCTGCTGACACCTTCTTTCAAGCCTTCTCCACTCAATTATGTTAGTAGTCTAGATTCCATAGACATTTTTGCTTGGGGGACCACTGACATAGAAACAAAGATATGCCAGGCTCTGACAATCAGCTATAACCCAGTAGAGAAAAGTTAGTAATCTTTCAAAAAGCTTTTGTAATGTAGATTATTTCAAGGTAATAAGAGCCAGGATGAAAATGAGGATAATTACTCACGCAGCACTTGAACAACTACAACATTATGCAGCCATTAAACATATTTTCAAAAAATGTCATATGCAAATGTAAACATAATTTAAATAACAAAATTAGATCACACGATTGTAGGTAAATGAGTATTGAGTTATGTTGTGAAGATAATTAAAACTACATTTGCACTAGCCAAGCAATAATATCAATGTCACTTAGAAATATGCTAAATTTTGCTAGGGTAACCAATTCTAGGACCAAGGATTCCTGTTTACACACTAATTGCAACTAATTATATTTTCATTAAATTTTTAAGGACAAATTAGTGAGACCAGTATATTCCCCTGGAATAGAGGGGGAAACTGAAATATTATTTTATGAATATTGCATAAACTTTAAGGTCCAGAGAGAATGTCTGAAAACTTGAGAAGGATGAAAGATAATAATTATCTGAGATTTATGAAGACAGTATTGGTTAAGCAGATTTTAACTAGCATAATCATTGTTCTGATTATTTTTTTTTTTATCATAAAAGTAATTCATTTTCATTGTAGGTGATTGGAGGACAAAGGTAAAAATAAGAAAACAAAAATCACCTGTAATCTTATCAAGAAATTTACTAGTAAAAGTTTTGAACTTTTATTTACAGTCTTATTTCTGCTAAAACATAACCCACATGAGGACCAGGGGCTTCCATTTCACTCATCAATATAACCAAGTACCTAGAACAGTGACTGGCAAAAGCAGGGAAGTAGGCACTCAACACATATTTATTGAATCTGTAATTTCAGAATTAGTCTTCTACTGTATCCTTAATTTTGTGGGTAAGTCTTTCTCTCCTTTAGCATCATATTGTGAACGTTTTCCTCTGTCATTTAATTTACAAATACAATACACTTTAATATGGCCACACGTTGTGCCACAATTTCTACTGTTGAATATTTAGGTTGTCTTCAAATTATCACTGTCATCAAAATGCTTCAGCAAGCATCTTTGCACATAAACCTGGTAGTATCCGATTTAATTATGACATATAAATAACAGAACGGGAAAATCTAGACCAAAATACACAAATGGTTTAGTATGTTTTTGCTATATGCCATACACATATTTCCACCAGCAGTGAATGAAGAGCACTGATGCTGAGCATTTTAATTGTTTTCAAATTTTACAGGAAAAATAAATAGTATATAATTGTTTTGATTTGTAACTATTTAATTACTCATAGTGCTAAATATTTTTATATGTCAAAAACATCTTTAATTGGAAATACTGTTACTCTAAAAATTTAACATAGGCATAAATATATAAAATATTTGGTCTTATCTAATCTGCATAAACTATAAATATACTCATATATATCTTTGTGCTAAATAATGTTATTCATATTATATTGGTCATCCTTAGCTTCAGAATACACACACACCCCACCTGTGTATCCAGTGTGCAATCATTCACACACACACACACACACAGACACACACACATATATATATATATATTGTCTGATGACACATGTATATTTATTGACTGATGTAGAATTATTTAACAGTAAAAATATTATTGTTGGTATAAAGTATGGAATATTAATTCTTGTTTCATGTTATGCATAAAAATGTAGTTATGCCTGAAATAATAAAATTATGCTCCAAATGCCCATCCATGATAGACTGGACAGGGAAAATGTGACACATATACACCATGGAATATTATGCAGCCATCAAAAATGATGAGTTTATGTCCTTTGTAGGGACATGGATGAAGCTGGAAATCATCATTCTCAGCAAACTGACACAAGAACAGAAAATCAAACACTGCATGTTCTCACTCATAGGCAGGTGTTGAACAATGAGAACACATGGACACAGGGAGGGAAGCATCACACACTGGGGTCTGTCAGGGGGAAATAGGGGAGGGACAGTGGGGGGTGGGGAGTTGGGGAGAGATAGCATGGGGAGAAATGCCAGATATAGGTGATGGGGAGGAAGGCAGCAAATCACACTGCCATGCTTGTACCTATGCAACAATTTTGCATGTTCTTCACATGTATCCCAAAACCTAAAATGCAATAAAAAAAATTATGCTCATTCTCTCTTTCTCTCACACAAACACACACACACACACACACACACACACACACACACACACACACACACACATTGAACTGGTATGAACAAAATCTGCCATAGTAATTTCATATATATAAGAACACATTATATACCTTCACAAAAATTTAAATATATCAGATACTTATGAGTGTAAAATTGAAAAAAACAATTTAACATGTCTATCATAATATATTTTAAATTTTCAGCTTTGAGAGGCATAATTTATGCTATTTTGATAAATTTCATCTACATATAATGAAAATATGTATGTAAATGAATACATTAAATTATGTAATAAAATTGACTATTTACATAAAGTCTGTTTTCTTTTTTGTTTGTTTGTTTGTGGAAAGATGTTTAATTATACCTATCCGTAGGGGAATTAAAAAAACAATACTTAAGCTTTTGAAATGAAGTTAGAAAGGTGGTCTTGATTGACTACTCAGATGGAAATAGTACAGCCTGTAAGTATCCTTACTGTTCCAGCCCTCTGCCTTGCCACTACTCCAGGACACAAATCTGGTTGCTGCTGGCCATATTTCAAATTCAGAATCATGTAACTAGTGGTAGATGTGTCTGTCTGCACCTGCGATAGGATCCATCTGCAGTTTGCACTTGTTGTTTTGCTGAGGCCAGAGTGCAGGTGTGAATATAAAAACTCAAAGGACAAGTCGACAGCAAAATTAAGGAAGTGGCTTTTTCCTTTCTCATGATCTGTGTTTCTGTTTTCCTTCCTTCCTTACACTTCAAAAACTGAGATGCTGATGGAATAATAACCTGTGTTCAGCATTAACCAATTATCCTAAGACAGTAATTATCATAATTTTTCCTACAATCTTTGAAAAAGAAAAGGGAATATGAGAAAAGCAAATTTCAGAGCCAGAAGTGAAAAAAATGAGATAAATAATTCTTCAAGGGCAGCCTCTGCTTGGACTATTTTGATTCGTGCTGATATCAGAAACACTTTGTTGTCAAGAGAAATATTGCTACGGTGTGATTACATATTCAGCACTTCATCTTTTTTTACTAAACATATTTTATTTACATATAGTTTTGTAAAACAACACTGAGATATTTTTCCAGGGTCTTTAGATGGCCAGTTCTAGTTTTAAAATCACACCTTCTGTAGACCAGTGGTTCTCAAACTTTACTGTGCATATGAAACCACTGCTGATATTGTTAAAATATGGATTTGGGGTAGAGCTGGGGCCTAAACTTTGCCTTCTGAACAAGCTCTCATGACGCTGACGCTGCTGGTTCAGGGACCACACATATAATAGCTAGGCTTCACGTTATATATACATATGTATGTTTGTATATATGATTGCATCACATGAAGCATGTGGAATAATTTTGAGAACTGATAACGGAAATCGTTTAACAAATATAAACAATTTAAGGGTTAAAAATTTTAGATCACACTGATAAGGAACATAATTAATGATAAATCTAACAAAAGTTATTCAGTCAGTTATTAAATTATCACATTAGTGTTTTAAGCATTCAACTATCTTGAAAAAGACATTGGCTTCAGTTCTAATGATAATTGCTTTCACGATAATTGTCCCTGGGTGTGATAGATGGATAAGCATTCTGTTCTTTGGGTCATCTATTTTTGATATGTTCTTGCCCTTGTTGTGAGTTTCTTCACGATGTTTACAGCAAGATTTTCCAAATTCTTCTTTCTTCCTAGAGCCAAGAAGTTATAAAACATATCCTATATTGATCTCTTTAGTTTTTTTATTAAGTTGAACAGCTGAAATCTTAAGTTTATTTGGATCTCAATAATATATTGATCTTTTCCAATCACATTTTTCTCTTACTTATTTCTACAGTAAGTATGGTTCATGGACTAGCAATATGGGCACCAAATGGAAGCTTGTTCGAATCTCAGGCTTACCCCCAAACCCACGAAGTTAGAGCCTGTACTTTATAAAGATCCATGGGTGATTTGTGTGCACATGAAAATTTGAGAAGCGGTGCTCTGGATAACACTCTAATAATAAAGTACAAATCTCTACTTTAAACTAGAATTAGAAACATGCCTAAAATCAGTTGGGGCTTTGGAGACAGATAACTCTTCAGATCCCAGCTGTTCAGTTTTTGAAATGATGCTCTGTTACGGTTTTCTCATGGTCCTCATCTATGGAATGATGATAATAATACCCTCTTCACATGTCGTAATGGGAAGAGTGTGATGAAAATACCATGTACTCAGCACAGTGCCTGGCATATAATAAATAATCAATTGTTGATAAAAAGTACATGTATGTGTATATATATATATATATATACACACACATATATATATATATACACACACACATACATATATATTTTATAATTAGAGATAAAAAATTAGATGAAGGAAACTTATGATTGCCAGGGATTACAAAGTGGTTAATTTTAGATCTTGGTGGATCAATGCTGACCTGATAACCAGTGTGATACATTCAAATACCTTGTCACTTTGCTGTAATATAGCAATTCTCAACAGTTCAACTAACTTCACATTTGCAAGGATTCTTACTTTTTCCCCGGCATCATGATCAGCATAGTAATTTTTCTTTTATTGTTTTTTCTGAGAAACATTTTTTAATGGGGAAAAATGAGCCCTCTCACAATGTATCAATGCAATATAAAAAACTGTTTAAAATATATTTCTTTGCAAAACATATTAAATGGATCATTATTTACATGAGATTTTCAGAAGTCATTATGGTCTATTGTGCAAATTTTAAATTGACACTAGAAAGGTAAATTATGTTTAGGCAGCTTTCAAAAACTAGAGCTTTGATTCAATAGACCATAGCATCTCTTTGATGTGCTATTTTGTAATTCTTCAAATTATTTTGCAGCATATGCATAGCTATCATGAGGCTGATGGATATTCATATTTAAATTATGAACTAAAGTAACCTTATACCTATATATGCCAATTTTTCATATCAAGAAAAACAGAACTGAAAGAGCTATAGAGCAGAACACAGTATTTGAACACATTTTTACGGTGTTGTGATTTCTAGATTATCTCTGTGTTTGTTTGGCATATCTGCTGTGTCACTTACCAAGTTATTGCCTCTCAGCTCCCAATGCACCCTTCAACATAATAAACCACAGAATTCGCTTAAGCATTTCTCCTTTAAAGTGAAGATGATGTTAAGCTTTCTCAGTAGAAGACACTGGGGTAAACTGCAGGAGGAAGGGGCTTCCTGCAATTTCCAGCCCAGGCCAGGAGGGTCAACAGTATGGGTGTAAGAATATCTACTAGATAATGTCCCTGTAGCCAATGGCCCAGCACTTGTCCTTTTGTGATCTTGTTGCCTTGACCTGGCAATATTTCCACAGACAGCCTGGACTCCCTGGGCAAGCCCTTACTAGCTGGCCTGCATTCAACCACCTGTGTCCCAGAGGCTCACAACACCAAGTGGTTGCTCCTCCTGCCAGGTGCAGGCTCTGAAAGCCTTCCACCTCCACCAACACCTGGACTCCTTTGCACTTCACACCCAGCCACCACGTGCTGATCTTTTACTCCTCACCTGCTGGCACTGCACTGTAGAGGGTGGCATGTTTGTGCAGCAGCACCAGACAGCTCCAGCCTGGCCAAACCAGAGAACATCTCTACTCTCCATTGCCAAACCACGTCTTCTCCAAGGAAAGTCTTCCAGGTTTGTAATTCCTTGGATCAAAGGTTGTCCTTCTGGGGTTGCTTATATCTTACAATTACATTTACCAGTTTTTTTTTGTTTTTTTTTTTAAATATTAAACTACTCCCTCTTTAAACTACTGCATGGCTTCTATCTTATAATTGGATCCAGACTGCTAGATTGGTTTCTATAATTAGAAGTGAAAACTGTGGCCAGGCGTGGTAGCTCATGCCTGTAATCCTCGAAAAAACATTTTGCTATCATAAGGACTGTTACTTAGTGTGAATTACCTTTGTGCCAGACTCTGCAAATATTATCTAATTTAGTCCTGACAAAAATCTTATAAAGTGAGTACTATTATCCCCGTTTTACAGGTAAAGGAACTAAGCCTCAAACTTAGGGAAATGTACTCAGAGTCAACTGATAGACTCTGGCTTCAAAGCTGGTCCTCTCTTTGGCTGTGTGTAAAACTACTCTCTATTTTGTAACCATCCCAAAACTTCACTGTCCATGAATACTTCACTTTATTTCTGTAACGACTGATGAACATAATACTTTTAAAGTTTTATTATCCAAATAGAAAATAAAATATTTCTAGAATGCATTACCCTGTAGTGCTTACATAGAGCAGGGTCTTTACCGCTTGAGCTTTCCTGCTTCTCCCAAACTGATATGGTAATATACAGGTTCGTAATAAAGAACAACATGCTTCAGAAGAGAATAGGATTGTCTGATAGTATACAGGATGTCTAGTTACATTTAAATTTCAAATAAAATAATGATTTTCTTTTTTATGAGTATATCCCAAGTAATACAGTTATACCCCCAAAATCATTTTTTTAACCTAAAACTTAAATTTAACCGTGTGCCCTTTGTTTTTATTTAATAAATCTGGCAAGCCTACAAGAGAAGGCCCCCCTTTGCCTGTTACTGTTCCTGTAAGTTTCTGTGATCTTATCACAACCAAAATAAGCTTCAAATAAGACAATGTATCTAAGATACAACCCCACTTTTCAAATACATAAAGTTGTTCCAGAAGGCCATTCATCTTTTTTCTAAGATTTCTCATAGTCCCTAAATAGATTTTAAAACTGAAATAAATTTCTAGTAGAAGTAGTTTTATTATTATGTCATGACTTCTGATCCTATTTGTTAGGGCTGGTAAAACTTTTAAGAGACCCCAAAACTTGTCGGGACTATATGCTAAAACATGGCTATATGAAAACTTTATGATCACATAAGAAAACAGATAGAAACCTGGCCCTTTTCTAGAAAGCTCATGAATAATCCACCCCTTGTTTAGCATATGATCAAGAAATAACCATAAAAGTGGCCAACCAGCAGCTCTCAGGGCTGCTCTGCCTATGGATAGCCACTCTTATTTTTAACAATTTCTTAATAAACCTGAGTTCTAATTTGATTGCACTGTGATCTGAGAGACTGTTTGTTATGATTTCCATTCTTTTGCATTTACTGAGGAGTGTTTTACTTCCAATTATGTAGTCGATTTCTTAATAAACTTGCTTTCCTTTTACTCTGTGGGCTAACTCTTAAAATTCCTTCCTGCACAAAGCCAAGAACTCACGTGGCCTCCAAGACTGAACCCCAATTTTGGATTTGCCCTGTGAAAAGTGCCACTGTCAATATTGTTATTCTCGTTATGTGATGCTGAACTTAAGGAATATAATGCTTTATATGGGAGTTTCATCATTTTTATTTTTCCAACTTATCAATAGAAGGGAAATCTTAGAAATACATATCTACAGAGAAAGAGGAACCAAAATGGATAAACTGCTGAGTGGAAGAGAGACATAGACTCCTTGTAGCCAGTCTCACTAAAAATTAATTCAAGTTCTCTGCATTAATTAAAAGCATGTTATTGGAGGTAGTTATGAAAAGATAGTGTACCAACAGAAGAGCTTATTGTTCTACTGGGTAGGATATATTATAATATAGACAATTAAAGTATATAAGGTATCATGAATGAAATATGCACAAGCTGTTACGGAAATAAGTAGGATAGTCCTGGACACAGATTGAATAATGGAAGATTATGGAAAGGTTGGCAAAAGTGTGTGAGTCCTGACGGCTGAGTAGGTATTTAGTTGAATGAAAAAAAAGAGAGTTCTAGGTATTTTCAGAAGCTTCTGCAAAGGTAAATGGGTATGAAAAAAGCAGGCTCTTTGGGAATACAGTAAGGATTTCCATAAAACCAAAGCATAGCATTCGAGGCGTGGGGTGAAGTAGGGCCAGTGGTAAAAGATTAGGATAATGAGCGTATCCTCTAAGCCTTGGAAAGATGTTTAGATGTTTTCATCTTGGCTTTTTTTTTTTTTTTTTTGAAATATGATTTTGTCTTCTGGTTAGAGAATAGATTGGAAAAAGGGAAGATTGGAGGTGGAATGAGTATTTCTTAATAAGTAAAAGGAAAAGCTGATTTTACATATCTAATTTGTGCTTGGCACTGTCCTAAGCTTTTAATATGTATTCTCTCTCTTCATCATTATACTAATGTTTTAGGGAAGACAGTAGTATTATCACAATTTTAAGTTGAGATTTAGCAAAATTAGAGGATTACTCAAGTCATTAGAGACTAGACTTTAACTTTTTATTTTCCTCCATACCTATGGATTAAAAAAAATTAAACAATAATATAATGCCTTATTTTTAGCTACATCAGCAATTGGCTTTGCCAAATAACCTAGATGAGAGCAATCGAGAACATGAGCTATGGCAGTGCCACTGCAGAGGAGAGAACAGATGGAAGTGATACGGGAAGGTGAGTAACTGATCTTGATGTGGAAAGGGTGGGAAGAAAGAAGCATCTTAACCTTTGGAATCTGTACTGTTAAAGAGAGGAAACAGAAGTAAAAAAAAAAGTGAAAGTAGTAAGATAAAACATTATCTTTGGGGTGTGTTTAATGTAGGATAACCATCCGATATTCAAATGGAAATATGAAGTAGGTATTGAATATACACTTCTGAAATTTAGGAGAGAATTTTAAGTGGGAGATACAGATTTGGAAGTCATAATATTCAAGGTGATACTTGAAGTCTTGAAGTTAAATGGGATCACCCAAGGATAATGTATAGAATAAAAGATGAAAGGTTAGGGAAGGCCCTGAAAAATGCTGTCACTTAAGGCACAAACAAAGGAAAAGAAACCTCTGAAGGTAGTTGAGAATAAATGTCCAAAGAAATAGGAGAAAGCAGAAGACAGTAATATCCTAGAAGCGAAGCAAGAAGAAAGCTTCTGAAATGAAATGCCACAGAGAAAACTAGAAAGAGAATGAAAAATGTGTGTTTTGGCTTCAGCAACGTAGAGGCCATTGACTAGAAGAGGGGACTGGTGGTACAAATTTCCGATCATACTAAGGCAAATGCATGAGATGTGACGAGGGATACACACAGAGAAAACAGCTATTTCAAGATGCTTGACCACGAAAAAAATGTGATAGCTGTAGTCAAGGAGGGCTTTTTGGTTGAGATTGTAGACTTGCAAATGTTGAAATGAAACTGCAACATCATTTTGAGACTAGACGTTTAAGATACAGGCAATAAGTAAGGGTTTCCTCAAGAAGGGAGGAAATAAAGATGGGGGGCTTCAAACATCATACAGATGGCTAAATTTTGATACTGATCCAACCTAAATTATGAAAACAAATATATGTCTATATGTGCATGTGTATGTGTGTGTATATATACTATCTATATAACCTATATATCTATATAATATAGATATATAAATAGAACACATTTCTATATAGAAATATCCATGTATTATCTAATATGTCTAGATTATCTATCTATATATAGTAGATACATATATAGTTATATAGAGAAACAAGAAATGTCTATATACAATAATCTATGTTAATATTCATGTTATATATTAATATTCAAACATTTCTATATAGAAATATATATTTAAATAGTGTATTAATTTTATATATGTAATATTTATATATGGCCTATATAAATATATATCTGTATACACATACATTTGTATAAAGATATTTATATCTTTTGTATAACATGTTAGCTCTTTCTATATAGAAATATCTAATTATTATAGACAGATATTTTATATACAGATATTTCTGTATATAAAATATCTATATGTAATATAGATAGAAAGACATATAGATATTTCTGCATATATACAGAAATATCTCCACATACATATGGAGAAAGAGAGAAAGAGAGAGGTGGAGAGAGTTTGTTTTCAACATGTAGAGTTGTCATTGTTAGACTTGTATGGTTTTTCTTGGCATTAAAGTCTTTCTGATGAACATTCCAATTGCCTGAAATGTGTAAACCCATGTTTTGGAATTTCTAATTTCCTATTTAATATTCTCCAGGTCCTACACATTGCAGAAGTTGATGAATATTCAGAAGAGCACAGCCCTAATGGCAAAATTGCAGAGAAAGAAAAGTACACACATTTCAGAGCATAAAAGGATATAGATACCTACATTTATCTAGACTGTAAGTCCCATGAAGGTAAGAACTATGCCAAATTGTTCTATCTATTAATAAACCTACTTTTCAATGCTATACAGTTAAACAAGAGAGTTTGTTAACCATATTTATCCTCAGCTGGTATCTTGGGAGGATTATATTCCGTAACATTCTTTATATAAGAGCTTTATCAGCTGAACTGATTCCTTCCAATATTAAACCAAACCAAAAAAAATATTAAGCCCTTTCTCACACAGAGTTTTCCAAGTTTCACTGTATTTCTCATTGTTTTTTTTTTATACTCTTTCCTTTCTTTCAGTTAACTCCTTTCTACCTCCTGTAGTTTCCAAGTTGGACCTTTCAACATGAATTTGAAGGTTATGACCTAGGCCCACATTGAGTTAACTCTTTTTCACTATTTTGACACGATTAAAATAGGTTCTGGCTTCGGAAAAAAAAATCAACATAATATATGTTAGCTCTTCGTTTCCGTATAATTTTTGAGATTCAAGTGATGACATAGTGCTTTATTGTCAGCTACATCAGCAGTTAGCTTTGCCAAGTGAGGTTGCTAGCTCTTCTAAATGCAAATTGAAAAGAAGAAAAAAAAAAAAAGGAGCAAAGCATTAGTAGGCAGCAAAATGATATGGTACATGGCCAGCGAGGTAATAGCCTTTATTGCAAGCCACCCAGTGCTCCACAGATGGAGAGTTATCATACCGATAGTTTTCCATGTAAGACCCAATTCCCCTTCTGCTGCAATCTCTGGGCAGGGGTAAGTCTGGAGTGGGAGGTAAAGAAACCCCTCACTAAACCAGGAGTAAGTATCCTTCATTAATTCCTGTGGAAGTACTCACTGACCAGGCTATAAGAATATTAGGGAGAGTATGCATAATATTAAATGCTTCTAACTGCGAACACTTGGCAACAAGAAAGAATCTGCAGTGTCCTCTTCATTCACAAAGGACAATATGCCTATATATTATCACACAGTGGATATTAGAATATCCCATCGATTTTTAGAGTTTTATTTCATGTTCATAAAAACATTCCCATTTTTCTCTTCCTGAAGGGTGCTGCTTGAACTGAAACTGCCAGTGACTTTCCACATCCCTCATCCTATTTCATTACAGAAACACTCATAAAGACACAATTTTCTCCTATCAATAAATATGTTTGATGTTCCATAGAAGTTCTGTGTAATACATGCAGAACAATGGAGTCAGACCCTGGGATAAATTATTACCAAAACAACTTTCAGCGACAAGGCTGCCTCTGGATGCTCCTCTGTGGATGTGATGTGGATGCTCAGTGTGAAAGCAGGATGAACAACAAAGCCTGTGAGTAATAATCATAAATCCCGAATAGGCATTACCCTTCCTTAAGACATTTTTAAACCCTTTGAAAAAGAAGACTATAAGGTGCAATCTACTTTTAAGGGCATTCTAATCTTTAATACATTCAGTTAAAGTGTGAAGTGGAGCAACTTGGCTTGGGCTGGGGTGCTTCTTTGATGCAGCAGCATGCTCAGCCGGCAGCTCTGCATGGATAGTGACGGCGTGATGGAAACACGGCGTGGGCTGCTTATGGTGTTCTGGACAGGGCCTTATCATTTACTTTATTTAGGTTTGTTTTATTTTTACAATATATTCCTCTTAGAGGATTCTACAGTCCTCTACCTACTAAGTAAGACAAGTAAGCTTAGGCATCCAGTCACCCATACTGAACAGAGGCAGGGAGACCTGGCCATCTCTATAAAGTAAGAAGAGGTTTACAAGTATTATTATTTACATATATGTTGCCTTTCACAACTTACCAGCTGTCTCAAAACACAGACTATACATAGAAAGTATTAGAGAACAAGAATAATTTGATGTGACTTGTTTATGAGACAGGCAATAAAAAGGGACTAATGTTTTTCAAATTAGACCATTAGATCTGCTATATTCAACTCTGATTCTACCTGTTTAACACTCATTAAATATAAATTTCAGCGTGCTGACTGCCAAGATCAATAGGTTTATTTTCTGCTTTTCTTATTTTCTCACAGAAAGACACATATACCATGCAATCAAGTAGTAATTTCAGAACTAGACACTTCATGTGGAAAACGTCATGCTGAATATATCTCTACTAGTACAGTCGAGCTAAGCCCTTGATTAATATACAGAAGATGAAAGTTTCTTTTTCTTCTCATCATTTTGTGTCATTTACATATTGTACAAATAAAATGTTACTGCATCTCAGAAGAAAAAATATTTACTAAAATGTTTGTCAACAAAATCTCATACTAATTTGTCACTGAATTTCTGTTACGCTGCATTTCTCATGAAGCTTAGCACAAGTTCAGTGAGAATTACTGAAGCCCACCATCAGGTAAGTTCTGATAATTGCTGGGATCACAGAGAAAAGTTCATAAAGTCAATTCTAAGTCTGGTAAAATATATTTATAATGCTCAAATAACAAAGATACAGCAAGGCAGGGATCATTTTTAAAGATCACCCTACCATGGTATGCATTTTACATACTTGGTAAAGGGATAAACACTGCTCAGGAATCTCAGAACAGGGGTCTTTATTACATCTAGCAGCTCCACCAGTTATTTGTTATTGCAGCTTTAAGGGAAAAGATTCTAAAAGCTCAGGTAGAATGCCATTAGTATACAGCCCCAGGTTCTAGAGATTTCATGCCATTGAGATAGGTAACCTATGCCTCCTTCACTGAGAAATCAGATAGAGATATGCAATTTGCTACTCGGCATGGTAATACAAAATGTTAGCTTAGGCATTCAGTCAGCCATACCCAATTGGGGTAAGAGACCTAGCTAACTCTATAAAGAAGAGATCTATAAATATTATTATTTGCCTTTCACAATTCACCAACTTACTTTCACTTAACTCATTTCATATAATCATCATATTGAGGCAAGATATTGTGTTTGTGCTTTTATTATTAGCATCTCCTTTGCATGAATTAAGAAACAAACACTTAAACTGGGTGGTTCTTTGAATGTTGCACCATGAGGATGTTTTAGAACGAGGAGTTGGTGACTTCTTTAACTCCTGCCAATTACCACTTTACTAACATCTACATATTATCTCAAAATGATGCTTTCTGTTTTCCAAACCCCTCATTAGAAGCCATGCTATTTGGAAGCATGCAGTATAACAACGTGTGTTTTTCCAGTATCGGCAATAATGTCCAGTATTTGACAGGCACTCGTTGAGGGTTGAAACATCGAATCACTGGATGAATAAATGAGTACCTCATATCACCCCCTCTCTAGTAACACCTTTGATTATTGATTCATTTCTTACTAAATACCCAGCACTGTGTCACACCGTGGGAAATAAATGATACAACGATCAATTACACGGATACTCCTGTGTGGCACAACGGCCAGCCTGCTGCCATCTGGATGCTTGTTACAAATCCAAATTCCTGGGTTTCATCCCAGATTTGCTGAACTAGAATCTCATGTATACGGAAGCTTGAAAAGCATTGCACAATACGTTGACAATCGACTTGTAAAAACAAGTCAATGAATTTAAAAATATCACTTTGAAGGAACAGTGCTTCTTACAACTATTCTACAATATTTTTCCTGTGCAAGTTCTCTTAGATTACCTAAAACTAAAATTTTGAGAAAGTGGCAAAATAAGAACATGTAAGTGAAAGTTCAAAACTTGAGGAAAACTAAGACCCAGCTTATTTTTGGGGTCTGGAAACTAAAAACAAAAGCATCTGTGGGAATATGTGCTCATGAAAAGCACTAATCATTAGAGCAGATCAGACGTGGATCTAACAATGATCTGACAGTCATCAATCAAGTGTCCTTATGTAACTACGGTTATGTAGAAAATGAAAATATTTATTTCCAGTAGCGGACAAAGCAAGTCTTAATTAATTGCCATCACCTAACATTTTATTATTTTTTTAAATTACACTATTAACTCTGCTACTTTCCTCTCTTCTGCTGGTTACTATTTCCATTACTTTGTATTCCAGTAGCTAGTGTTTTTTTTTTTTTTTTTTGAGATGGAGTCTTACTCTGTCACCCAGGCTGGAGTGCAGTGGTACTATCTTGGCTCACTGCAACCTTAGCCTCTCGTGTTCAAGCAATTCTCCTGTCTCATCCTCTCCAGTAGCTAGGATTACAGGCATGCCCCACCACACCTGGCTAAAGTTTTTTGTATTTGTAGTAGAGACAGGTTTTTGCCATATTTGCCAGGCTGGTCTCAAACTCCTAACTTCAGGTCCTCCACCCACCTCGGCCTCCAAAAATGCTAGGATTACAGGCATGAGCCACCATACCCGGCTGTATTTCTGTAGCTAATGTTTTTAACTACCATAACTATTTCGTAACTGTCAAAGCCCAGCTTACTGAAACTCAATGAATGCAGAGTTTAAAAGTGCAGTTTACTTACTTTCTCAAACATGTTTCAGTGGGGTCTATTCAATACTAACAAACTAAACCAGATTTCAGGAGCTTCCAAAAGGCTCAGTTCTCAGAGTTCTGGCCATGTTTCTTTAGGGTCAGTTGTTACAAATTAATAGAATAGATTCTTGGGGAAACAGCAGGGATTTTAGAGTCAAATGGAGTTGGGAGTTACTTGGTTAACAGCAATGTGGCCGTGCGTTACCTGTTAAGTGTGCTTTTTCTCTAACATTTAGTCAACACAATATTAAAGAGTTATTGCAAGGAAGAAAAATAAATACTGGCCTTGGGTCTGCTGATTTACAAGGCCAAAAATCATCACTGTTGTTAAATGACTGTCAAATCCATAGTGATGACTTTAAAGCTTAGAGGGAAAATCAAATTATTTGAAGTCACCAAGTCGGTAAAGTGTGTAAGTAGTGCTTGGACCTGCCTTTACCCAATCCTTATCCAGTTTTGTTTCCACTGTATGACATATCCTTCTAAAGTCATCACGGTGCATCCCAGCGGGGATATAGACAGTACACACAAGGCCAGGAGAGCGTGGACATGGGCAAGGGAGCAGAAGCACCCGCTGGAGTGCAGAGATCCCAGGTAGAACAAGAAGGCCTGTTGGCTGGTGTCCGAGGTGCTGCTCAAATGTGAATACCCATAGCTGCTTATAGCCTGGCACATCCTGTTAGAGTGGCTAGGAGTAGGCCTTGGCATTGTATGAATAGTACCAGCAGCTGTCTGGGAGCTTCTGTCTGTTCTTAACCATACGCAGCTCCAGCATTCTGTTTGGATCCTACCACCCACCAGCTCCTCTGAATTACAGTTAAGTGATTTTCTGACCAAATATGGCTCCTCTGTTTTTTGTATTTTTTTTTTTTGGTAGAGTAAGGGGAGGATGGGACTCAAAATAAAAACCAAAAGAAATAGGAAAACCTAAGGGCTCAAAGTCTGAAATAGTACAAATTGTATGGGTCACAACAAGGGAATTATGAGGCCATTTTGGGACTTTTCTTCACATGCAACAAGAAGGGACACTTTATTTGAAGGACCAGCAAAGCGAAGAACAGTTAATTAGAGAAAGAATGGAGGCAATTATAACATGTCTCTGGCTTGTTTAGGGAACAAGCTCTGGTAGGCATTGGTAAAGATTTTTCTCTAGAGCGGGAGTCAAGAGACTTTATCTGTAAGGGCTAGACAATAAATAGTTTTGTTCTTGCGGGCCATCAGCTTTTACTGCAACTACTGATTTCTGCCTTTGTAGCACAAAAACAGCAATCAACAACAGGTAAGTGAAAGAGCACGGTTGAGTTCCAATCGGACTTTACTTGCAAAACCAGGCAAAGAATTGCATTAGATCTGTAAGCCACAGTTCACCAACCTGTGGTCTAGAATAAAAAAGTTTAAAATGAGAAAACATCCAGGATGTTTCCAGCCCCACTGTCCACTAGCCAGAGCAGTTGCCTAATTTTTATTCTCTTTCATATAACTCAGAAAATCTCTGCAGGTGGTAGTGCTGTGCTTCAGTGTGGGTAGGGTGCCAATAGTAATGACTATTTTTATAATGACGCTTGCAAAGCAGACTAAAAGTTAAGGCTCTGTCTGATTTTATACCCTGCTGTTTTCTCAGCACCCAGCATACTGCCTAACAAGCCACAGGATTTAATAAATTTGTAATACAGAAAAGCCATTCATGTACGTGTAAATTCTTGCTTCAGAACTACTGGAGGAAAATCGATCTCAAATGGCGTCAAATATAGAAACCTGTGTTGGCACTTTTAGTAGAATGATTTGATTAAAGATGGAAAAGGAGGAAGGAAGAAAGGGAGGGAGGGAGAAAAGGAAAGAGAGAGAGAGAAAGAAAGAAAAGCTGATTTTTCTTAATCACACAGTCAGGTATGTTTTAATTCATTGATGAGAACTGAGTATTTACGACACTTAAGTACTGTACATATAATATTTAATCTAAAACTGAAGCGAATCTCCCTGAGGTGGGGTTAAGGTTACCCATTGTAGAGATAAGAACAAATTTTTGGAGTTAAAATGAAATGGCTTACCCCAAATTAACAAGCCATATAAACACAAATTTAGACATTCGTACTCCAAATCTGTTTTTTTTCACTGAGATAACATACTATATAATCAAGTGAAAAGAAATGAAGGAAAAATAGGAGAAGCAAGTTAAATGACACAAAATTGTCAACATGAAATATTAATTTAATATGCATTTCAAGATAATTTAGAAATAGTACAAGACAGACTGGAAGCTTCCCCAAATTCAAGGGAAATTAAATTCTCTTTTTCAGGCCCTGCACGATGGCTCACGCGTGTAATCCCCGCATTTTGGGATGCCAAGGCAGGCAGATCACTTGAGACCAGGAGTCTGAGACCAGCCTGGCCAACGTGGTGAAATCCCATCACTAACAAAAAATACAAAAATTAGCCGGGGGTGCATCTGCAGTCCCAACTACCGGGGAGGCTAAGGCAGGAAAATCGCTTGAACTTGGCAAGTGGAGGTTGTAGTGAGCTGAGATCAGGCCACTTCACTCCAGCCTGGATGACAGTGTGAGACCCTGTCTCAAAAAATTCTCTTTTGCAGATGCAATACCAAAGTCCATGGTAGATGCTTAGTCAATCTCCTGCTTGATTTGTATGTATTCCATTTGTTTATCATCTATGTTAATAATGTATTACTTTGCTATAATGAGAGAGCTAGAGATCAATGAATCAATCTGAATCCACTTGATGGGATTTCTCTCTAAAAAGTAACTACAATTTTGCAGCAGTAGAACTTTGCAGCATTTTCCCTTCTTCTCTGTAATGCGGGGCTGGAGGGTCAGGTAAAAATAAAGTGTAAGACAAACTCTATTTTAACAAATAACACTTAAACTGTTTTGTACAATTGCTGAATAGCTGAATTCTTTCTATTTTTTCTAATAGAGACGACAGGAGACAGTGGCAGAGGGAGAGAGCGTTCCCAGAAAGATTAGCATGGTTTCAAAATGTGAAGCCATTTGAGATCAGATCTTCCCCAATGGTTGTGAAGTATGAATTTGCATGTATGTGAATGACTTTCCTTTATTTCAAATTCATTACATTCTGTGACTTGCTAAGCACTATGCTAGCTGCTAAGAAATAGCAGGGTATAACAGAGATTAGAGAAGTTAGAGAAAAAGCATATGTTAGAGAGAGGGAAGTAACCAAACTTAAATTTTACAACATATGATTTTTTTAAGTGGCACATTAATTTACTCAAGAAAGTTGGATACTCTTTAACAACTACTTCAAAAATATAATAAAATAATATTGTCATATTTACATTTAACATGTGATTTATTTTGGCTAGTTTTCCCACTTATATTGTTTCTCACAAATTTGCATCCTAAAATCTTAATCATTAGTTATCTCTCATTATGATACCATATAAATGTAGGCTTTAGCTGACACTGTTTCTTAATTTTTCTCCTTCCTGGGGCCCCATTTGCTCTCTCCAATCTGCTCACCCATGACACATGTGTGGTGACTCCTACGTCCATGGCCCACTCTGATGACTCTCTCAAAAGAGTTTAAGAGTCAAAACTCACTCTGGTTTTGCTCTTGCAGTGGCTTATTCCCTATCCTACCAGCAGCTCAAAATCAGCATGTCTAAAAACATAATCATCTCCCAGTTTCTCTTTTTTTTTTGTTCCCCATTTCTGTTGCCACTTTGATATCTCCCCATATATCTTCAGAATCCATTCTGATGAATTCTCAGTTGCTACATCTCTTTCATTTCTTAGCTTGCCATTGGTCTCTAGGGTCTGCACACAGCTATTACACAGTTCCTAGAACAGCTAAAATCCTTCCACTTCCCTTGGCAAAAGCTTTATTATTCCAAAGATATTTTAGATTTAAAAACTCTTAAAGATAGCAATTAACTAAAAATTACTGTTTTCTTTTTTTAAGTAGGATGAAGTTAAATTTTATTTGTATAGCATATGGCAAAATGAAGCAATTCAGAAAGGTCCGAGATAATCAGCCGTGCACGCCAACATTATCCTTAGTAATCTTCAAAATAGAGAATCTACGTATAAATAGTCATAAGGTAGTCATTAATCCATGTATTTTAAATAATTTTGAGGGGGCTTATAATAAAAGCATAGGGAGGGAATGCAAGACCATTAGTCCAAAATTAAGAAAGAAAAATCAAATTGTAAAAAGGTGAAGATGGGGAAATTAAGCAGAAAAATATCTATGAATCACTTCCAAATAATCTCCTACCTGAAGAAAAAAGGCTTGAATATCAACCAAAAGATTGACAAATAAGTGTATATTTATGTTTTACATTTAAAGGATATTCCTGTTTATGTGTATCTACTATTTTATAATTTCCATGCTTTTCAGAAATTTCAATTAACCAACCAATAAGATCCCAGTTGTGAAAACCAGAGGGTAACCAGTGCATTGAGAAGTGATGAGGGGGGAAAGTAGTAGCATAAAACTTAGTTCCAAGCAGAAGCAGATATACCATGTAGCTAATAAAGCTTATGCTTCAAAGCCCTGAACTTTGATGAGGCTCTTCCACAGCCTTGTACCTAATTTTGTATTCACAACTTTTAAAAATAGTACTTTGAAATTCTGGGGTACATGCGCAGAATGTGCAGGTTACATAGGTATACACGTGCCATGGTGGTGTGCTGCATCCATCTCCCCGTCATCCACATTTTCTTTAGAAATATTGAAAGAGCAGAAGTTCCCAATTCCTACCTCCTTCTTAGCAATCTTAAAAGGCAAGTCTTAATGACTATTTATTAACTATCTTCTCAGGTTTTTCCATGATTACATAATCTCAATAGCTCTATGAAATTTCTATACATTTTTATAGGAATAAAATCATTTTATATATATATATATCTATATATTACCAGGAGTTCAAGACCAGCCTGGTCAACATGGTGAAACCCCATCTCCACCAAAAAATACAAAAATTAGCAGGGGTGCATTTATACAATGATATATGCACCCCCAGCTAATGATTATGCACATATACATATATATATTATATATACTGATTTATATAGAGTTCTGTGGATATATAACACTTTATATACATACATACACACACATATATATATATATGTGTGTGTGTGTATGTACATATATATATGTGTGTGTATATATATATATGTGTGTGTGTGTATTTGTTATACTTTGGATATTTAGTTATTTAACTATATATATCATTATGATAAACCACCTGAAATGTCACTTCCTTTATTTCAGGACTGTTTTCTTCATTCTTCTAATAGCAAGTGCATCTTCTTCCGTAGGCCAGAAAACTCTTTCAGAATCTTTATTATTGCATGTGTAACAGGATGTTCACTGGAATTTGGGGATATTTTTAGACTTGTGGCTAAGACCTATAGCTGAGAAATTAAACTCACAAAATACTTCACTTTAAAGTTCCTACACCCTCCAGCCCTGAGCGACAGCCTATTCTGCACTAGAATTACTGAGAAGTGACAGATAAGAGAACTGGGTCTAACAGAAACCAACACAAACTCCCTATTGCTCTCTTTCCCTATGCCAGTGGATGGAAGAGGGTAAGGAGAGAGGAAAGTGTCTTTTGGGGAAAAGAATAGGTTGTTTCCCTTCTGAATTCAAACCGTTAGAGACAGATGATTAAAAAGAATTACCCAAAACTATACTGAGAGCTTACAAGGAGAAAATAGCACTGTATGTCACAGTGGGTATATGCTTAGGCAGTGATCTTTGCTCCTTATGTAGCAAGAGAGTGGGGAACATGAGAATAGGTGAGACTGGACAAAGTGAAAAACTTCCAGAAGGGAAAAGTTTAAGGCACCAGCATTCCTTTGTTTCCACCTTTTGAAAAGTAAAGATTGGTGCCGTGTGTGTCCCTGGATCTGAGAGTTACTCTAGGAGGAGGTTGGGATTTGGAAATACAGGTTTCCTGGGACCACCACAAGAAAAAGGATTATCTGGAAACACATGCATAAGGGGAGATGAACCATCACAAGTTCAGCCAGAAGTAGTGGCCAGGTGTTTTACAGGACTTACAAATACTGAAGTTTGCTGAGTGAAGATAAGCTCTTCTTTATGGGGATAGGTTGAAGGTTGCCACCATTTTCATTTAGGTCATAGACAACAGGCCAGGTGTTAGTTTTATATAGCAAAGAAAAAGAATGGATCTTTTCCAGTTACCTAAAAAGAGACTTACTCTTTTTCTGATTTTCCCTCTCATTAACCTAAAAGAGCAGGCAAGGAACAGATGGTTTCTAAGATCCAACCAATGCCCCACTTGCCTTCACTTTTTACTTCGAGTCCCTGAGGGTACAGCACTAGCCTGAAGTAAGGGGATGGAAGGAAAGGAGATAAGAATTGACCTTGAAATTGTAAATTGAACTGGAATTAGGCTTAAATACTTGAATAGAAAACTTTTATTAAGCCAAATTGGTGACAGTTTGTGAAATCTGAGTAAAATGTCATTAAAAGAGCTGTTGAAAAAGAGGGGTGTCAGTACACAAAATCTGGGAGGAAAATAGTGACTGAAAGATAGATATTCCACACTCATACTCCAAATAGTAGACACTGTCAATAAATTGATTTTATAATATTCACATATTAAATTTTATTACATTTATTTGAATAAGTGTCTGATGCTACACATAAGACTGTAAACTTTTTAGGGTCAGGAATTAGATGTTATGCAATATTTCCCAGGACCCAGAATGTATTTATATATAAAAGATGTTCAATAAATATTTGTCAATTAAAACATAGGAATTAAATCGGAGTAAATTAGAAAACAAGAGGACAAAATATGGGAATAATGGATGCGAAGTATGTAAATCCCTTTCATTTTCAATGTCTTTAATGAAAGGGGTAGCCAACTATAAAGAAGCAGACATGACTCTGTCATTTAAAAGCAATAAAGATTGTTAAAAAAGATCAAGAGCAGAGCATTTGTAATCACCTAGACAAGGATTTAATCCTCAGTTCTATTTCTTAGCTGTGTGGTCCTTAGACAAGTACCTCATTCATTAAAAAAAAAAAAAAAAAAAAAAGAGTAAGGTCTGGTCAGGCTATAAGCTCTCTTGTTACTCCCAGGTATAAACTCTACAAACTATGAAAATACGCAGCAAGATATAGCTGAAGGAAGGATTACATCATAGTCCTTATAATCTATATCAATTGTTTCATTTGACATGCGCATACAGCCACAAGTTATTCTTTCAAATGTTAAATCTGACTCATTTGGGTAAAAGCAAGCTGCAAATTTTCCTTGGTTCACTGAGGTTTTGAAGCAGCACTCTTTATTCAAAGTATACGGCCTTTTTTTCTTATTTTCTAAATATAGTCTGTAAGATTCAGCAGGTTTCAGAGTTGAATTATGAAAGAAAATACAAGTCAAGGAGGTTCAGCCTCATCCCTCACCTGGCGTAGACACAAACCATGTCAGGTAACATGGGCAAAGGAACAAGTTGCTATCTCTGTATTCTAAGTGCATCTTCTCCTGTCAGTGTTGATGATCTTAGACACAGCAAAGCATAAAAACAACTCTCTAAAATTAGTAGGAAGCATCATCCTACAATAGAAAAACAATCAGAGCCTCATTTACACCACAAGCACAAATAACCTGATTCAGCCATTTGCTGGGCAGTTATTTTAATTATTAGAAAATATAAGTAATTAGAAAAGATAAATCTTCACATGTCAATAAAGAATTAGTGCTGACACTAATTCTAAGAAGCTCACCACATGATATAAAATGTAAGGTTTATAATAGAAAAGAGTTTAACAATAAAGTGAATTCCTCAAAACACGACAAATCATTCCAATACAAAAGAAACTAGGAACAAAGGAGCATAAGAGAAAAGAGTTCATAATATGTCCACATGAAAACTTGTATGTGTATGTTCATAGTAGCATTATTCACAATAGCCACAAAGTGGAAACCATCCACGTGTCCACGAACTGGTGAATGGATAAACTGTTGACTATCCAGATGATGGAATATTATACAACCATCAAAAGTGATGAAGTATGAATACAGTCCATGTTACAACACGGATAAACTTTGTAAACATTATATTAAGGAAACAAAACCAGACACAATAGGTTACATACATATGATTCATGTAAATGTTTCCATTTATATGAAATGTCCAGATAGGCAAATCTTTAGGGGTAGAAAGAAAATTATTGATTGCCAGAGTTGGGGAGGAGAGAACGAAAAGTGACTTCTAATCATTATTTTGGTTGGGAGGGGGTATTAAAAACGTTTCCAAGTTAGATAGTGGTGATGACCGTACAATCTTGTAAATATATTAAAACTACTAAATTGTGCACTTGCAAACAGTGCAATTGATGGTGTGTAAATTTTTTTCTCAAAAAAGGTACAAATTTTTAAAAGTAAAAAAAAGAGAAGGTTCAAATGTTGGCTTGCTTCATTTTTTGCTTTGACACACCTTTTATGTAAGACAAAAACCCTGACCTCAAGAATTATACCAGGTGGCTCAACAGGATGCCTGACAAACTATACAATAAATGAGATAGTTCCATAGGTATAAATACAGATAAAGATGTAACTGTTGCGCTATGGGAGGTAAGAATGATTTGAAAGACTTCCCAGAGGATGCGATTTTGGGCAAGAGTTAATGAATCAGGAGGAACTGTTAGATTTGAATGAAGAGAGAGATTTCATGGAGAAAGAATAGTAAGAGCTAAGAAACAGAGCGTCCTTGGGAAACATTATGCTAAATGGGAAGGTATGAGACAAAAAGGATGAAATTAGAAAGAGAAGCTGGCTAGGCATTGTGGGTCATGCCTGCAATCCCAGCACTTTGCAGCTCACTTGAGGTCAGGAGTTCAACACCAGCCTGGCCAACATGGAGAAACCCCATCTTTACTAAAAATACAAAAATTAGCCAGATGTGGTAGTGGGTGCCTGTATTCCCAGCTACTCGGGAGACTGAAGCAGGAGAAACACTCGAACCTGGGAGGGAGAGGTTGGAGTGAGCTGAGATCGCACCACTGCACTCCAACCTGGGCGAGAGAGTGAGACTCTGTCTCAGGGACATACGTACATACATACGTATGTACATACATACATACATACATAAGAGAAGTGGGTAGGGAAATTAAAGTTGACACTTGCTGAGGAATTTGAAGTGTAGTTTATAAACTGTAGGGAGTCACCAAATATCAAAAAGTTCAAACGACTTCCAAAATCTAGGCATGTTTTCAAAATAACACATATATTAATTCCTCACATTGCCACCACATATAGAATCTAGATGTAAGGTCAAAGGTGATTATAACAGATATTATTTATTAGCAGATATTATTTATTTATAGCTATCATAAGCAAGGCGTATGATTTTCTCTCTGAGAGAGAGTTCTAGCTCACTCTCTCTGCTCAGTCTGGTTAATCTCATTATTCATGTTCTAAGGAAAGTCATAATTAAAATTATTTCCTAAAGGTTGTAGGTTACCCCATGTATGTATAGTTACAGGGTAAGGCTCAACGAATGTACAAGAGGAAGTCTCCTACACTAATCACAAACATTTTTTTTCCTTTTTTAGTAAAATAATCTGCTTAAAATTTAGAAAGTTCATTTCCTTGAAGACTATTTCAGGATAATGTGATGTCTTTTCCAGTGCAAATCATTAACATAAATAGATTGTATATTCATGCAGTATATCTTGCCTAAACAACCACATGTATGTAAATCACCAAGTTGAATTAGAAGTCTATGTGATTAACTTTTCCCTTTTATGATACTGCTGCTAAGGTGCAGGGTAAAAACATGTTATCTGAACATGAACTTTTATGAGACAGAGATCACATATCAGATCTTAATTCTTTTTACTTTTACTTTAAAAATGGTATTTATTACTAGATAGCAATATGTTCATCTTGACAAAAGCAGCTTCAATTGTGTGGCCAAAAATCCTACATCATCATAAAGAGATGATATACCTTACCAAATTATTGTATGCCAAAACTCTGTTCTAATATTCATGTATCAGAAACATTGGTGGATATACTGAAATTACCATAAATGTTACAGTACTTAAAAACACCTAATGTGGCATTTGGTAAATAACTCATCAATAAATGTTAATTTTTTTTCTTTTCCTGATTTTTTTTTTGAGATGGACTCTTGTCATCCAGGCTGGAGTGCAGTGCTGCAATCTCAGCTCACTGCAACTTCTGCCTCCTGGGTTCAAGTGATTCTCCTGCCTCAGTCTCCCAAGTGGCTGGGACTACCAGCACGTGCCAACACATCTAGCTAATTTTTTTATTTTTAGTAGACACAGGGTTCCAGCATACTGGCCAAACTGGTCTCAAACTCCTGATCTTGTGATCCGTCCACCTCGGCCTCCCAAAGTGCTGGGATTACATGCATAAGCCCCTGAGCCCAGCTTGCTTTCCTGATTTCTTAAAAGAAATAACATGGGTAATGAATGGTCACTATTAATATTAATTGCAACGCTTGAAATATCAGTGCAACTAGAAGGCTGAAGCAATAAATGAGAGCAATGGCAAAAAATAATTTATATAATACATGAGATTGTGTGTGTGTTTCTGCTATTGCTAATTCAACAATTTGCTGATTATTTAAAATCCACATAATTGCTTCTACCATGAGAGAAAAGAAATAAATGCCTGATCATATCTTTACCAGATAAAATTCTTGTTCTATAATACAACCACCAAAATATGAACACAAAATAAAATGATATCTTTCTCAGCAGTTTCTATCTTGTCAAAAGATAAATCCAAGAAGCAGTCAATTCAGCAGTTTCTACCTTGTCAAAAGATAAATCCAAGAAGCAGTCAATTCTAAAACCTCAAAAATCATGGTATCTTATTTGAGTAGATTTCTGCGCATACTATACATATACTTTCATTTGAATGGGTGTAGAGTTAAGTGTATAACATCCCACTGTGTTAATGGGAACTCTAAGTACCAGTTCCCACAGAGCAGGGATTACAAGTTACTTTTATGTTGAGTTCTTGTGCTATTTTGAATAATAGCTACACTGTGGGATAACCAATCAGAGGGGTAAGACATATGTGTAAAGCTGTAGGATACAAAGAAGAGATTTAAGATAAAACAAAGATATGTGAAACACGAATGGATGGATTAGATGTTCAACAATATCTTGAGTGAATGGTATTTAGTGTCTGAGCAAGAGGACATATTCATATTCTTACTATCTTTAAATGGATTAGACCAGTGAAATGGTGTCCATCTATTTATGACTAAGAAGCACATCTGTAGCCATACAAATTGGATTAAGCTTATAAAGCTTTTTTTTTTTTTAAGATATAAGATCATCGATAGAAAATAAAGAAAAATCCTTATGTCTGAGAGATGTATGCTTTCAAAGTACATGGAGAGCATCCTGTGTGTTACCTTTTGGCCTTCCAACAATTTGACAGTGGAAGAGTCTGCTGAATGATTAGATCCCATGTGTCCAACTTGGAAGCTTTTTGCTTCAGGGTAGGCAGCCTATTCTTCCCGTACCAAGTGGCTCCTAAACTTTATCATAAGGTCCAGTGCTTCCTATAGAAATAGCTGCTGGCTAGACACTTAATGATTTCACATGGACCAAGAATGATTGGTCACACAGTTTCATTCAATTCTGGGGACTGTGATGAGCTATCTGGGTTATGCTTTCATAGCTGAAGAAAGCCATTGCTCAGATTTTGGAACCACTGACAGATTTAACAAGAGCAAATACAGTACTTCTGTAACCTGTTAGCCTTGTTATCATTCCTTTCCTGATACTCTATTACTTCTTTCCTGATACTCTGTTAGAGTCTCAACATGATACTCTATTACTTCTTTCCTGATACTCTGTTAGAGTCTCAACATGCACCGTTTCCCTGGACTACCAGTTACTCCAGCAAGCCTGAAACCCAGAAGTTATTTCCTTGCTTCCTGAAACACTCCCTCAAACCATTTCAAATCTTGTCAAGTTTTCCTTCTAAATAAATGCCATATCAATCTACATCTCTACATTTTTACTACCAATAACCAAGTCAAAGTATTATGCTTCACCTGGGAAAATTCTTTTAACCCACTGTTCATTTTGAGTTCCATTCACAGCAGAAAAACAAAGATATTGCAATGACTCTCCACTGTTTTTAGGAAAAAGATACAAAACTCTTCACCCATATGTGTAAGGCTTTCTCCAGCTTCATCTAAATGCAAAGACCCCATTGCTCACTCAGCCAAAACCCACCACACTTTTTCAGATTCTTCATTTGTTCAGTTTTCTCCAGCCACAGGATATTTTTCACATGCTCTTCTCTTGACTTAAAATACTTTTTTTGCCTACTTCTCACTAATTCAAATCCTGCTTATTTTCTTTCACTTCTGCTTAAGCCTCCTCACGAAAATCTTTCCCACACTGTACGTATTCCCATAGCAGAGATTTTCAAACAATGTGTAGGACTTTTTGCATTGTTCACATTTGTAATTTTATATTAGTTTCTTTGATGTATTAAGTAATGTCTGTAGCAGACATTTTGGTTGATTTTCAACATCCACATAAAATTAGATAATTAGTTTAGATCAAGTATAGACATTTCTTCACCTTTTCCCAATGACAGATTCAAATATATAGATATAGATGTAGATAGTTATGTAGATATTGACATAGATATGTACATATACACAGCCTCAACTTAGGTCCCTGGCTCTCACCCCTGAGGCCCTTGGCACTCTGGGCCTGCATAGGAGGGAATACCTCAAAGTTCCTCAAAATATCTTCAGGGTCCTTCTCCTACTGTCTTGAAAAAGAATATCAGGCTTCCTTCTATCCATACTAACCTCCATATCAAACCTGTGGTTTTTTCCCCTCAAAATACTTTTTTATTCTTTACATGGCCAGGTTGAAAATTTCCCAAATCTTCTTATTTTGCTTCTCTTTTAATAATAAATTGCCTCTTGAAATCATTTCTCTCTTTTCACATTTTGCAATAAGCAGTCCTGAGAAGCCACACAGCATCCTAAACACTACTGCTAGAGATTTCTTCTGCCAAATATCCTGGTTCATCATTCTTAAGTTCCACCTTCCACAAAATCCTAGGACATGGCTGTAATTCATCCAAGTTCCTTGCCACTTTATAACAAGAATGACCCTTTCTCCAGTTTTAAATATCTTGCTCCTCATTTCTGTGTAAAACCTCATCAGAAAAGTCTTCATTATCATGACCACTTCTGTAATGTCTAAGAACACTGAGGCTTTTCTTATACCTCTTCTGTTCTTCTGAGCCCTCACCCTAATGCTCCATTCATAGCATTAGGGAAGTGAATTCTTCCAGCATTCACTTCAAAACTCTTCCAGCCTCTGTCCATTACCTAGTGCCAAAGCCACTCGTATATTTTTAGGTATTTGTCAAGGCAACACCTCACTTCTCTGGTATCAACTTCTGTCTTAGTGTGTTTATGCTACTATCACCGATTACCAGAGGCTAATTAATAAACAATAGACATTCCTCACAGTTCTGGAGGCTGGGAAGTCCAAGATCAAAGCACTGGCAGATTTGGTGTCTGGTGATACTCTGGTCCTGGCTTCTGAGATGTTGCTGTGAACGCCGCATCCTCCAGAGGGGAGGAATGCTGTGTCTTCACATCGTAGAAGGTGAAAGGGTAGAACGAACAAAACTCTCTTTCAAACTCTTTCATGATGGCAGAAATACATGCCACTCTGCCCTCAACACCAAAACAATTCCCAAAAGGCCCCAGTCCCCGATACTGTTGCATTTGGAATTAAATTTCCAACACATACGTTTTGGAGTACTAATTCAAACCACAGCAAATCTCAAATCCTTTCCAACATCTGAATCAATAGTTTTATGAGTTAATAATTATTAAATCACTTTGATTTGGGGTCTGCAAGCAACAGCAGCCTAACTTACTATATTAATATTATCTATCTCAGTCTTAGATGTTAAGCTCCATGAGAGCAGAGTCAGGATTGTTTCTACTCATCATTTTAGTGCTAACACCTAGTTCAGTGCCTATTTTATAATTTGTGTTCATTAAATATTTACTGAGTGAATGAATCAACAGATGAATACCAAACATTTTCTGAAACAACTCCTTTGAATATTGATTGTTTCCCTTTTAGCTTTGGATTATTCTTATCATCTCCGTGGTCAGTTACTTCTGTTTCTCAAAAGGCATAGTTTCGCTCCGGCCATTTCCCTATTAGCAGGCTATGTTTATATCAATATCTCCAAAATATGACATTTAGAACCATGCAAAATTGTTCAGGTATTCTCTTCCCAGGTAGATAATAGTTATATTGTTTCTCTCATTCTATAAAGATCAATGATTTTATAAATAAAATTGTATATGAGACTTTTTCCGAAGCTTTTGAAAAACACATATACTTTGAGGTTCTCCAAAATTATGGGGTGATAGATCTGGTATGGTTGATACACAGGCATATTTACACTTTGGTGCTCTATCAAGTAATTCTGACGTGCTTTCAGGGATTCTATTCATTGTTTCACATACCAAACTTCTGTTAATTCTGCTTAAGTTTGCATTAGTACTTTGGTGATCCTATTATATTAACTCTCCTAAATTCATTATAGCTTAAAGAACATTATTATTTCTTCAAAAATGGACAGATTATAGGAAAAAGAAAATACAGGCTTTGTTCTATAGAGTATGGGGAATCAATTATTATGTGATGATAGAAACATCTAAGGTAAATTTTGTTTGACTATAAGGACAAAGGCATTTCAATAATTTGTTTCCTCTGTCTTTGTTAACTTAACGTTGATTTATTCTTAGAGACCTAAACCAAAACTTTCAGCCCATGTGGGATGAGTAGACCTGGATCAAATCTTGATTCAAGAGCAGATATGTGGTGTTGGTCAAAATAAATCAGAGTATCCCATTCCTCTCACCAGAAGTGATGAGCTCATGGCATGCATGTAATCTAACTATGGCCAATGAGGTACAATGGATTTTTGCTTGAAATGCTTAAGCAATGACTGGCACTCTTTCCTACAGTTTTTGAAGCTGAGCCAATATAAGATCCCAAGGCTGGTGCAGTCATTTTATGAATTTAGGGAGAACATCTGTCTGAAAGCAGTGAAGCAGAACTTAGAGAGGAACAAGGGCCTGATGACATTGTTTTCTTATCTCTATATTCTGCCATGCCAGAAGCCTCTGCACTTTTCATTTAGTTGAGGCAATAAATCACTATTTCGCTCAAGACAGGTTAGATCAGATTTTCTGTCACTTGGAGCAGAGTCATAACCGATAAAATGTGGAAGAACTTTTAAATATATATTCACATAGAAGGTAAGACTGTATGAAGTTTCTAATCATCATCAAAATTTTTATGCAGAAATTAGACAATTACTTGAAACTAATATTTTTAAACGGAGCAATCATCAGAATGGCAATTGGTCTTGACGGACATTTATAGGGTTGGGCAGTAGAGGGGTGACCCCAGGAAGCAATAAGTCAAAAAGGAGAGAGAAGAGAATCTTAAGGCAGTACCTTTTGGCTCTAGGCCATCTGTCCAATCCTGTTACTGCTAAGAGGACATTGTAAATAATGGATACTTAAGGCAAGCACATTATATGCCAAGCACTGCAGGCACTAAGTGATTTAAATTGAATAATCTGTTCAGAGTCAACTTAAGATCAAATCCAACTGGCTTACCGCCAAAATAGATCTACGTGCCTAACAGGTAGTGATACCTCATATTGGCAATGCTGGATCAGCAGAAATTACTAATGATTTTGGCAGCCAACAAGCTCCATGAGGTAATAATGAAAGCTATGGCTTTAAATAGCTCAATGGAAAAATTCAATGGGGCAGAAGGGAATTGCAGTGGGCTTCCTGAACTGTTCTGTTGTTGCTGCTGAGCAAATATAGCTCGAGTTATTTTCATTTCATCAAAATCATGATACTCTTGAGTGTTGGCAAGGAAATATCAGGTAATGAGAAAGCAGTGAACATGCCTTTCATCAGCTGAAAATCTTTAATTGTAATTGCAGCATGTAATAGTGCAATTAGTTGTCTAAGTGACAGCATAGGCTCAAATCTTTGCTAGCATTTTGAAAAAAGGCCATTATGTTTCCACAACCCTTTCTTCAAATGAGATGATGAGCAGGCAAAGAGAAGTAAGGGATTCATTTTCAACCCTGTGAACTGAGCACACTCCTCACCAGAAATGAAAAGAGGCTATAGGAAAGTACTATACTGTGGCAGGCCAGGTCTCAGTAACACTGGCCTCCATTACAACTGTTTCAGTACTGACTGAGTGGTGAAGTGAAATATTAAAAGCCAGTGCCCTTATATAAAGGATGGGATGTCACAAAAGCCCACCAAGAATTTTACCTAGGCGTTTCCTCGGTCTTAAAGCATGACAAAATGAGGAAGGAATTTTTAACAGGACTCATTTAGGATTAAGTAAGTTTTATTGTGGGTTGAAGAAACTCCCCAGGCCTCCAAAAACAAGTTTACTGGGGGTCTGAAGAAACTCCCCAAACAAACAAGATAAGGGTAATCACCCCAGCATCTCGACCCATTTAGAGCAAGTAAATTCACTGAGGCTTCAGAGGAAGGTCTTCATGACTCAGACCTTAGTTATAGATTTTTAAAAGTTACGTATTAGATGAATGCATACTTCCACTTAGACATGTAGCTTAGAAGGTATATAAGCTCTGGAAAACTTTGTAATTTTGAGTTGGTCTGGTGATAATTTCCAGGCCTTCTCCCTGTAACTGGTTGCAGAAATAAAACCTCTTTTCCTCCCTAGTTCACCTGCATCTTGTTATTGGGCCATGAGAAATAGCAGCCCCACCTTCATTTTTGTCTGGGAACAATAGGTTAGTACTGCTACTCAGGTATCTGTTGGTTCTAAAGAAAACACACAGAGGTAAATAGTAAGGATCACATTTTAAACAACTCAAGGAACAACATTTGTACCCTAAATCTTAGACACAATCTTGCAAAACAGGTATTATTATTTCCATTTTGCATGTAAGACAATTGGGACTCAGAGAAACTGAGAACGTATTTAGGGTCCCACAGCCAGGACGTTACAAGAAAAGGGCTGTAATTTGCACCTAGTGCAAAATCTGTCTGCCAAACCTCAAAGTTCTTTAAACAGGATACCTTCAAATGTCTTTACACTTTTACAAAGCCAGTTCTAAAATTTCTCTACATACAAGAATTACAGAAAAGCTTGCTAACTGTGGGTTTCCATGAGCACATACATGTGCATGACAGAAAGGGAGAGAGAGAGAGATCAGAAAATTTGAGTTGGTAGATTAAGAATGCAGCTATGAAATTTGCAATTTAAACTAATTCCTCAGGGAATCTTGAGGCAGGTATTCCGCAGACCACACAGTCTAGAATATCTTTTGCAAAACCCTATATGGCACAAGTCTAGAGATTTTTATACAAGGAAATCATACAATGAGGCCTCTACTGGAATCTTGATGACAAAGTGCAACATGTAAAAGGACAGTCTTATACTTATCAGAACCAGTTGCATGGAAAGCCCTAGGCTTTTCAAAGTTACATTAAAAAAAGAACATAGGGTCTCAATCACTAAACTCAAACTGGATATGTAACTCCAGGACTGTTAGAAAAACAGCTTTTTCATCTGTACCTGTTACGGTGGAGATGATTCTAGAATGAGCAGGTTGAATCCAAGAAAGCATTTTTCTTCATGAAGGAAACGAATTGTGCTCTAGGCAACTGTGAGTGATGGATGTGATAGTGGACCCTTTCTTAGCATCCTCGCCTTATAAAATTAATCCATCCTCACTTTTAAACATATTATAGAAAATAGAAAGGAGAATCAAACTAACAAAATCTATTTTTCTAAATTAAAAAGCCTGAAAAAGCCCACTTCCTTTGTCTATCATAATGGTATCCCTGGATCACTGCCAAATCAGAAGCTACATGAATGATTGTTCTTAGATAATAGTTCCTTTTAGTAAAATATAAAGCTGCTTTTCCCAATACTCATATCATGAGTTTCCAAACATAATAAATCCTAGTTTTCTAAAAAGATTTTGTTTTGGAACTAATTTTGCCTTAATTTTAACCATCATCTGCTAAAGAATTATGTCAATTATAGGCGTTTCAATATTCAACTATCACCACTGTATGAATTCTACGGTCTGCTTAGTAATCTTGCCAAAGTCATTAATTTTAAAGGAAAAATTTACACATTGTAAAGGTATGCTTTTCAAAATGCGGGTCCCCCAAAGATTTTTTGTGTGTGTATGAACTATAAATATTCTACTTCATTCAAGATATACGAGTGTTTTTGATAATTACATTTATTCATAAATATGTTCATACAGATCTCTGTGACAGCAGCAAGTATGCATTGCTGTAGCCTTACACAGTCCTCTCGACATTCTGGATTTCCCTTGTGCGGGAAATGGGGAGGTTTCAAGCGGTGAGAGCAGGATGGAACTGGGAGGAAAAGAGACAGGAATCAGAAGAGCAAGGCTTTTTTGGTTCTCTGGGCTTCTCAGTTGATTTAACGCAGCAGAAATCAGATAACCAGTATTCTCAATCATGACAATTGTATGACCTCTGTCTCCATGTTTACTTTGTTTTATACTCAGAACTATTAGTTTCAAATTATTTTGTCTGAATAAAGATTTCCATGACATTTAAAAAATGATCCTCTAATCAACTAAGGTCGGGAGTTTGAGACCAGCCTGACCAACATGCAGAAACCCTGTCTCTCCTAAAAATACAAAAAAAAAAAAAAAAAAAAAAAAAATAGCTGGTCATGGTGGCACATGCCTTAAATCCCAACTACTCAGGAGGCTGAGGCAGGAGAATCGCTTGAACCCGGGAGGCAGTGGTTGCAGTGAGCTGAGATCACGCCATTGCACCCCAGCCTAGGCAACAAGAACAAAACTCCGTTTCAAAAAAAAAAAAAGATCGTCTATATCACCCATTTCAACCATGAAGTAATGAAAATAACAAATAGAGCTTTCTGTGAGAAAACCTGAATTTGAATATTGACATTAATACAGACAGGAGGCAGAAAAATACTAGGTAAAAGAGGGAGGTTCCCCAAGCAAAGGCCCTACCCTTAAGGCCAGAAACTGCAGTCCCTAAATGAGAAAAGTTATCCCCATTTTCCAGCCAAAATGTTTTTTTTTCCAAAGCCACACTGGCCCGTCACTCCCTACATCCTGTACCCATAAAAACCCCAAACTCCACTGGCAGAGGACAGAGTGGCTTGACAGATAAGGAGAGAAGACAAGAAGCATCTCAAGGTCAAGAGGAGAAGATTCTCTTTTCACTTCACCCCCTTTCCAGCTTCCCATCCCACTGAGTGCCACCTCCATCACGAAGTAAAATCTGCATCTTTCAAGTCTGTGTAACCTGATTTTTCCTGCATGCCAGACAAGAACCGGGTTACCATGAGGGCAGGGTGAAAAAGGCCGTCAGGCTGTCACCTTGACTCTCCATTGAGCTGGTTAATTCTTAGCCAGAGCATTAACTGTAACACAGTCCTAAACACTGCCACGGGGCCAGAGCCCAGAAGCACTCTTCCTGGCTCCTGCACCCACTCACCTGTGTGGGCCCAGTTCTGCAAAGACTTTGAGCCACACCCCTGTTGCAAGTTCCCAGAGGAGGTCAAAGGAGCTTTGTGAGCCCTTAGGTGAGTTACTGAAGTCATTGAGTTTCAGTTTTCTCACTTGTAAAATGGAGACAATAATGCCTATTTCTCCGAGTTGCTCTAGAGGCAAAATGATACAAAATTTTGAAGAGAGCTGGTTCATATTAAACTCTTAATTTTGTTTGTTTGGGAAGACTACTGTAAGCGTTAATTTGTTTTCTTTTTTTTTCATTATTGTAATTATCAGGTTACTCTACATGGTTTTTTTTTTTATTTTATTTGCTTCTATTTGAAGTATCAAGTGAAAAACACATTTTTTATTAACTTCTCGGCATTCTAGCTTGAGATTTGAAGCTGTAATCTATCCTAGAATTTTTGATGTCTCCAACGGCTGCTACAAAAAAACAAAACTTAAACTTTAAATGCAACCAATCTAGATTTTTTTCCCCTTTCTTCCTTTCCTCTGATTGATGTTTTCTTTCCTTTTTTTTTCATTTCCCCACACTGTTTCTTTGAAAATTATACTTTCTCTGTATCACCTTTTAGTGTTAATACCTACCGTTTTAATATTCATATCTTTTTCTCCTGAATAAAGATATTAGAGTGTAGTATATTTTAATGCTAAATACTTTTCATCAAATTTACATGCAAATTTCCTAAAGCATTTTAAACATTTTAAATTTATTATTAGTTTTTGTGGATACATAATAGTTGTATTTTGGGGGTACAGATAATATTTTGTTGCACAGCATTTTCATTTATACTGTTTCCTGCTCCATAAATGAGACAGTGTTGTTGATCCTGTTTTGTGCTGGTTTAGAATACACTTCATGTTTGCTTGTATTTAATACACATGTACAATTATTTTTACTTAGCAAGATGCTTTCCATCTCTGATATTCCATTTGGGATAATATTCCCTCTGCCTAAATGACATATTTGGTAGTTCATTTACTGAGGTTCTGTTAGTGGTAAACTTCATATTTTTTGTCTGTAGATTTGTTATCTTGCTCTTGACGGAAAGGTTTCTTGGATGTTGTTAGTCTACAGAATTTTAGGGTGAGCATTTTGGGGTGTGTGTGTGCTTGCGTGTGTGTATTTGCCCAACACATGTATGTTATTTTGCTGTTTTCTGATTCCATTATTGAAAAACCATTTAGCAGAGTAAGTACCAGTCTCTTGAAGGAAATCTACCTGTTTCCTCTGTCTACTATTAAGTTCTTTTCTGTTTATTTTTCTGCTGACTCATGATGATATATCAGAATGCAGATGTTAACTGTTTACACCAAGAATCAATGTGTTTTTCAACAATTTTCAAACTTATCAGCAAGCTTTCATCTATTTGAATATCGCTTCTTTCTCCACTTTATACTAACCCATAAAAAATAGTAGTCCCTGTCTTATCCATAGGGCATATACTCCAAGACCCCTAGTAGATGACTGAAATCGCAGATGGTACTGAACCCTATGTACACCATGTTTTTTCTTATACATACATATCTATGATAAAGTTTAATTTATAAATTAGGCACAGTAAATGATTAACAACCATAACTAAGAATAAATGGAACAATTATAAAAATATACTATAATACAAGAATGTGGTTTCTCTCTCAAAATACTTTGTTGTAGAGAGATCCAAGATGGCCGATTAGCAGCAGCTCAGGATTGTAGCTCCCACTGAAAGCGCAGAGAGTGAGTGGACGCCACATTTTCAGACGAATTTTTATTGCCCACGGACCAAGAGATTCCCGGCGGAGGAGCCCCACGGGTCGCCAGCGTGACTCTTTTGGCCGGCGCAGCCCTTTTGCAGGCACCCCGGCATAGCGGTTCTCAGTCCGGAGTATACGGGACTGAGTGCCCTTTTAGTCGGTGTTTGGAGCTCTGGTAAGTCAGAGTCTCCCATTCAGCTGATTGAAAAGCACCCTGAAGTGGGGAACCAGACCGGGAGATTCCCGGGCAGAAAAGCGCCACGAATCTTAACGCCGCTGTTTCAGCCGGCGTAGTAGGTCGCAGCAGGGGAAGGCTACACAAAATAAAACAGCCCCTACCACAAAAATAAAACAGCAGTTGGAACTGCTGAGGATTGAGAGTTTCACAGCAAGTACAGCTGAACCTGGGAAGGTCCAGCTCTGTGGGGGGAGGGGCGTCCAACGAAGGAAAACTAAGAAACAGAAAAAACTTTACCACCAACAAGCTGGATGTCCACTCAGAGACCTAATCTGAAAGTCAGCAATTACACAGACGACAGGTGGATAAATCCACAAAGATGGGAAGAAACCAGCGAAAAAAAGGCTGAAAACACCCGAAATCAGAATGCCTTTCCTCCTACAGAGGAATGCAGTTCCTCATCACCAATTGAACAAGGCCTGATAGAGAAAGAATGTGACGAATCAACAGAATTAGGCTTCAGAAGGTGGATAATGAGAAACTTCTGTGAGCTAAAAGAACATGTTCTAGCCCAATGCAAGGAAACTAAGAACCTTGAAAAAAGGTTTGACGAAATGTTAATGAGAATGGACAATTTAGAGAGGAATATAAGTGAATTAATGGAGCTGAAAAACACAATATGAGAACTTCACGAAGTATGCATAAGTTTCAACAGTTGAATTGATCAAGCAGAAGAAAGGATTTCAGAGGTCGAAAACCAACTTAACTAAATAAAACAAGAAGACAAGATAGAGAAAAAAGCGTAAAAAGGAATGAGCAAAGTCTCCAAGAAATATGGGACTACGTGAAAAGACCTAATCTGCGTTTGATAGGTGTACCTGAATGTGACGAAGAGAATGACTCCAAGCTGGAAAATATTCTTCAGGATATTATCCAGGAAAACTTTCCCAACCTAGCAAGGCAGGACAATACACAACTCCAGATAATACAGAAACCACCACAAAGATATTCCTCAAAAAGAGCAACCCCAAGGCACATAATCATTAGATTCACCAGGGTTGAAATGAAGGCGAAAATACTAAGGGCAGCCAGAGAGAAAGGTCAGGTTATCCACAAGGGAAAGCCTATCAGACTCACAGCAGATCTCTCAGCAGAAACCCTATAAGCCAGAAGAGAGTGGGGGCCAATATTCAACATCCTTAAAGAAAAAAACTTTCAACCCAGAATTTCATATTCAGCCAAACTAAGTTTCATAAGTGAAGGAAAAATAAAATTTTTTATGAACAAGCAAGTACTCAGAGATTTCATTACCACCAGGCCTGCTTTACAAGAGCTTCTGAAAGAAGCACTATATACAGAAAGGAACAACCAGTATCAGCCATTCCAAAAAACCCATCGGTAAGCTGCATCCAGACCCATCTCACATGCAAGGAT